>CM026205.1:31007621-31034729 GCA_014839995.1 Xenentodon cancila
CAGCACGGTAACAGACAGTGAACCCGGCAAGCGTTTGCTGCCATACACACACATGTAATGTGTGTGTGTTGGGGCTGTACATACACACACATTACATGTGTGTGTATGTACAGCCCCAACACACACACATGCACTCCCCAGGTGCACCCATGTGTCCGTGCTCTCTGAAACACACATCACACCAGTTGTGTTACACAAAACAATCTCAATATCAACCCTGCTGGCCATTATATTGGAGGACAAAAAAGAGACACCCACTCACTAAGGTAATAAGACAGACACACACTCAGCCACTTTTCTGAAGTTGATGGTCCATTATCTAACGGTGGGAGCGTGAGTGTCTGTGTGTCTGTGGACAGCACACCTCCCACTGTGGCTACAAGCTGTCACACGAGAGTGCTGAGCAACATGCACACCCACTTATGCACAACACAACCATAATCCAGGTGACGGAGCTGCGGTTGTGGGTATGCTCTCGAACACCACTGTCATGAGTGGGACAGCTCTCCACACACTGAGACACGTGCACTGCTTGTGCATCAGCTAAAAAGGCTTTCTGTGTGTGAAGGTGTTGCTTCACTTGTCGGTACCATCAGTGGAACAAATAAAATGCTTAATGCTAAAAAATAGATGAGAACGAAAGTCACTTCTTTGAGCAAAAGACTGTCAGTTAGCAATAAAACAAATTCATTAAACATCTGCCGATCTTCCACGTTTGTCACGAAGTCAAATAAATAGTGATAATGTTATCATCAGGATGGCAGACATATCTGTACCGTCACAACCGTTAAATGAAGCCTGTACATACGACACCGACCACCAATAAATCAAACTCCTATACGTCTATAGAAATGTATATTCATAGACTTCTATAACTACAGATAAACGTCTATAGATATACACAGATGTATATATGGCCATTTACATATATATAAACATTGTATGTAACCACAACCAGTCATGAGGCTTTTCCCTGCCATGGACAGTGATGTTGTCAGAAGACGCAGTGCAGCAGTCGCTCCTCTAGGGGGCTCTCTTTGTTTATCTGCTACAGTATGTCTCTCTCCATCTGCGCGTCCACGTCAGGGCTGGTGGTTGCCTCTGGTTGTGTTTATGGTTATAATGAGCCAGAAGGAGCTGGTCCGGGAGTCACTGGTTTCCAGTGCACACGGTGGACCTCTAGGTGTCACTCCTAGTCTGACAGTAAAGGTGACGGAGTCCTGTCCTGCATCCTTTTCATTACTGTTTTGTTTGCTGAAGGAAAAACTATCACAGCTTTCTCAACTGAGCAAGTTTGTCACATTACTTGCAAGCACTAAATATTCTGTTATAAAAAAGTCTAATGATGTTGAAAATAGAGTTTTTGCTATTGACTTCATTTATTCCCTTTTCCTCAACAGGGCAAGTTTATTTGTATTTATTACATGCACAAGACAATTAAAAGTGCTTTACATTAAAACACAAGTTAAAACAAAACAAAACAAATGAGATGCAAGAAATAAAATGTATAGTGCATTGTAGGAGATTCCTGAACTGCAGCAGTACATAAAAAGGTTTTCAACCTTGACTTAAAGCAACTGAGTTTAGATTTAGTCCACAATATTTTCTATCATCTGAGAGGACATAATGTATTATCAAAGTATTTTATTCCCTTGTTCCTTATGTATGTAGTTGGTACTCCTAGAAAAGACTGGAAATAATTTGACTATTTTGACCTGTTAACTGAAGTGAGACCTGTAAAGAACATCTCAGGTGTCTACAGTCAGTCAGTTGGACCTTTTAAATGGTTAAACATCATCACTCGGCTCTTTGGTATCATGGTGTTCACCGCACTGAACATGGACCAGAGGAAACAAAGGAGACAGTTGTCTGAGGAGATCAGGGACTTCTAGACCAGCATGTTGAAGGTGAAGGCTAGAAGACTATCTCCAAGCAGCTGGACATGTCTGTGACATCCCTGGACGTGGGCACAAGGAGAAAATTGACCAATTGAAGAGACAAGTGGGAAGTAAGAGCACAGAACAACTTCAAAGACATTCGAGGTGAAGACCAAGGTCAAGGTCCATCAATGTCACACCGCACCAAACAAGCCAGCCTGGACTTCCACGGAGCTTCCGGATGGATGTCCTTTGGACAGATGAGACAAAACTGGAGCTTTTTGCCAATTCTCATCAGCTCTGTGTTCACAGATGCTTAAATTAAGAAAAGAACCCCAAATGTGGAGGATGCTCAGTTGTGTTCTGGTGCTGCTTTCCTGTGTCTGCCACAAGGTTTCTTGAAAAGTGTGCTGAGTACTTTGAAAACGTCCTACTATCAAGACAATGGAGGGAAATGTGCTGGCCAACGTCAGCAGTCTTGGTCACTGCCGGTCATGGGTCCTCCAACTATCTGACACATGCAGTCTGGAGAAGGAGCCCCTCCAACCGGAGACAGCTGGGCCACTTTTTACATGACCAGAGGCCCGAATACGAGTTTACAGGTTCACAAATCTCATTAAGACGTTCAGAAATCACTTGATTGCAGTGATTGCCTTAAAATATTGTACAACACAGTATTTATTATTTTGTCAAAGCCAGTTTTTCATATTTTGTTTTATTCTGTTGAAGTACACTTCAAAAGCACTGTCAGATTTTCATTACTCTTTTTTTCCAAAATGAGGTCATTATCTGCAGAATGTAAAACAAAGCTGCCCGCTGACTTGCTGCTTCCAGGAATATTTCTGCAGTGCAGCTAACGAGTCTCATATTATATATTATATAATATTATTATATCCAATAATGCAATGTGCCTCTGCAAAAGGTCGTTTTTATGGTAACAGTGCACACAATAACAACTTGTGTGGACTTAGTGTTCGTTCTACCTTAAATATGTTGTGAGTAGTTTCAAGACGGCCACTAACAGTCAATAACGGCAAACGAGAGACAGGCTTTGGCAGTCAGGACAGACGAGACCGACTCAGGAAGTCAAGAACGTGCAAGGTTACTGTCAAAATAAAAGACAAACCATGAGAACCGAAGCTAAACGAGGACAGAAGAGACGACCATAGCTGGAAAACCGAGACTGAAAACTCCCAAGATCACTGAAGCTGCTGCATGAAAAAATCCCTCTATGTTGTCTTGGAATTACACTGTGGTTTATTCAGTCTTTTAGGATAATAAAAAGTACCATAAACCCTTTCACCACCAGAAAACAAGAGACACCTCAGCGTTTGTGTAACATTTTAATTATTTTAACCCTCCCTTTCCCCATAATAAACCACAAAGACAAGCATTTATCAACACATTAATATATTCAGGGATACATATAATATTGACAAATAAAAAAAATCACAATACAAAAGACAATTTAAATACGTAGAATGTCAAACGCATGTCAAAGCCTTGATTCAACATTTTTGTACTCAACATGCATAATAATATAAAAATAGACCTTTGATTAAATTTATATACACTTTTGTTTATAAATATAAGAATACAAATGTATTTTCAAAATACAAAGATAAATACAGTCACATAGTTTACTACATGTGCCAAACCAGCAATAACAAACATTTTTTGGGATATTTAGCATTCACAAAACACAATTATTTCATTAGAAATGCAACTTTAACCACTGACAGTCTTATTTTTGTCTCTTTGAAACTTGAGTTACTTTTGTGTTTTTCTTTTAACACCCACAGGCTTTAAGTTTACCTCTGCATAAATGGAAGCAGTGGACGTAGAGTAATAAATAAAGAGGATGGACGTCTAGCTCTGCCGGACGTCCTGCAAGAGTTTGTTAATCTCGGCCACCAGCTCACTTGCATCCACCAGCTCATGTCGGCTGTCGCTGCGTTTGCCCTGAAGGTGGCTGAGCACTGAGTCAAAATCATCCTCTTCATAGTTCTCTGGGATCTCTTCCATGGCTGGCAACCACTTGGAAGAGGGTCCAGTGATCAGAGCTGGCAGTGGAGCTGGGGTCATCGAAGGCTGCACCAGTGTTGGGCTGACCAGCGCTGTGAGCAGGGGGCTGCTCTGGGCTTTGGGGGCGTGGCTGCTATTCTGGGGGCTGTTTTTAGGTGCCTGGGACCCTTTGTGGCTGCTGCTCTGGGAGCTGAGCTTGGTGTTGGGTTTGAGGGTATGGTAGCTGCCGCTGTGGTGCTGGCTAGTCGGACCAATGCTGCTTCCTGGGTTCTGGAAGTGAGTGTTGGCAGCCCAGGTTGCCACACCCTGCTGGTGGACAGAAGGACTGGGCTTGCCTGGCAGGTGTCCCCTCCTACGATCTAAAGATCCGGTCATAGGCACACTCATCCCACTCAGGCTAGTCCCCTTCTGGTTTTCGTTGATCTGGACATATGAATCCAAACCTTGTGGTAGCAACCTCTGAAACACACTGCTCATCTCTGACAGCAAGGATGTGGTACCACACAGATCTTCATCTTCGGTCTTGCTGTTGCCACCCTCTCCATCCTCTTCTTCTCCAACCTCCTCCCCACCCAGATCCTTGCCAAAGGTGGAAAAGCTCTGGTTCCGGGCTGGACAGGTGTCAGTGCAAGGCTGGGGAATTTTTTCCTGAGGGATGTCGATGGCTTGGCAGGCTTCTTCCCCAGGAATATACAGATTGCTTCGGTAGTCGGAGGAGGATGAGGCTGGAGACGGAAGGGGGGGCATCCAGCACTGGTCTGAGTGACCTAGGACACGACACTCCTCTGTGCAGAGCCGCATTGCTAGAAAGGAGAAAGAAATACTCATGAGTAATCAGGGACACCTGAGGTCATTGTGCTGAAAAATGAGTAGACTTTAAACCTAAGTTACTCTGTCGAATGGATCTTTGCCGACGTGTCAGGCCAAAGAGCACAGCTAAGTACATATACGATTAACCTTTTACTGAAGGTTATTCTTTTCAGTAAAATGATGTTAAATCATGAATAGGTAATTAACCAAAAAGTGTAATCAGATAATATTTTCATTTTAGGTCACCTTTCAAACATTGCCAAAATATAAACTCCTTCTGAAACTGTGACACTTTTAAACAAATGTGAGCGCATTTGAAAGTTGAAAGTATAAATGAATATGAGGACGTGATCAAGATACCAAGAGTGGGAGCTAGTGTGACCGTTGCTGGCGTCTGGTGAGAACCACAGATCTCTGCGTTGACCGACTTTTATCCTTCTTGTAAAGCCAAAGTTGTAAAGCTCCGTTGAATTGATGGTGTCACGACGCAGCTCCTCCCCTTTCACGCAAATCCCCTCCCCTTCCTCTCTGCGTCACCCGATGTGTACCTCCCAAACCTTCCGACCACGTGCTGCGACAACGCTGGCTACAAGAAACGTGAACGGGCAATTTGTTCTTTGTTTATGAATTTCCTGCCGCTATTTCTTCTTCATGGGTTTCAAGCCAGGTAGAACAATAGTTACCTGCAATGTCTGTAAAAACAAGTGGTGCGCAACATTTTTCAGCTCCAACTCACGTAACATATACTTTATTTGGTTCGTTGTTATGCCTGAGCTAGATAGGGGAAGTAACAAAAGGAAACTTAACACTGCAGAAAAGAACACATACACCCCCTAGTGGTTGGTAGTGTAATTACAGCGCGACACACAAAACTGCAGAAGTATAAATGCCAGCAACAGCGTTGGGGCTGTGCATTCCCTATGTGCATCGCTGAGATGTAGAGGCTTAAGACCAAAGATCAAATACAAAAAAAAACCTCTTCTTAAAACTAAGCTGTTTATAATTTGCCATCATGTAAAGCTTCCTAAAAGGGTTTCATCAGATCCTGCTCCAAGTGGAGGGTCTTGTTCACAAGTGAGGGAAGGATGGAGCAGATCAATAGGGGGATTGGTGCAGTGTCCACAGTGATGGGGAGTCTGCAACGATCTATTATGGTGAAGAAGGAGCAGAGCCATAAGGTGAAGCTCCCAATTTACCAGTGGGTCTACGTTTCTCACCTGTGGTCACGAGCTGGGGATAGTGACCGAAAGAAGGGGATCACGGATACAAGGAAGGAATTTAGTTTCCCCCAATGGACTCTCCGTCAGACACGGGATGAGAAGCTCGGTCATCCAGGAGGAGCTCAGAGCTGCTCCTCTCGATGTGGAGGAGCTGGGTGAAGTGGCTGGGGAGAGGGAAGTCTGGGCTTCCCTGCTAAGATTACTGCCCCCCCAACCCGACCTCGGACCAGCACATGAAGAAGGATGGACGGATTGTTGATACATTTTCTATACTTGAAGCAAATAACTAAAAAACAATCACACAATCAGAGAATTGTAAAGAAAAACCTGGTCCTTTCCCATCAAGCTAATATTTACCTACTTGTTCCAATGATTTTTTCCCCACTGTCTCTGAACATGGTTGAAATCTGCCCTAATTAGTCTGAAAGGATCTCTGTTCCAACGTATTTACCACAGAGAGATGCTCCACAAGGCCCATCACTGCTTATTACACACAGTCAAAAAAACTCCCCCTTTAAAAGCCTGCTTTTTTCACTCTTTAAAGTCACTCTTTTCAATATTAAATCTTCAGATAGAAAATCTCTGAAGAATAAATCAGACAAATCAAATATGCCAACTTAAAGCCTTCATGAAATGAATGTACCGCTTTTCAGTTGCACTATTGAGGGACTTCATTATCCCCTCATTAACATGAAATGAACATTTATAATACATCTTAGAGAAGATAGAAAGTGCATTTTAGGCACACTGGCAGGGAAAAAAACATTGCGGGGGCAGAGGCTGATCAAAGGATAAAATGAAAGCTTTAACCCTGGTGATCTGTGTGAAGAAGAATGCATGAAGCAAACATTTACAGACTCATTTACTTGCCAACAAATAATTTGACTTGTTTTTCAGGGATGGGAACTACATGGCTCCCTGCCAATTCTGCATGTGTTCCTTTCAGATATGGTATTTTATTGTATTTCATCAAACCATTTCTAGTTTTGTCTCTGATAAGAACAAGCAGATAAATTATTGTCTGAGCAGAAATGAAAAATAAGCCTTATTCTAGTCCAAGGACTTCAATGAGAAGATGTAAAAAACAGACCAGTAATGAAGAGCTTCAGCTCTGTAAAGTTTGATTAAAACAGGAACTTAATGGATGTAATACATGCTTAATTAATCTGTTTTAATAGTCTTTAATAGTCAAAGGAGATTTTAATAATCTGCTTTAAAGCCAAACGCTCAGAACACTGGTCTTCACATTCCCCAAATTCGAGCTGGATATTCATATTTCTTTACTTGGATGCTGTCTAGTAGATGGTCATATATTCCAAAATATCGCTCCCTGAATTCACGGCACGGTCCAGATTAGTTTACTGTGAAAGCATGAGGATTATCCCGGCTTGTCAGGATTTTCATAAACTGGTCAGGACGCTGATACTGAGGCTTCACAGAAACTGAACTGTAAAATACATACAATTTTTATCACCCACGTGATCATTTTTAACTGCGTTGTGGACCAAAAGCATTCAGGCTCCTCACCTTCTCTAATATGAATATGTGTGTTAGAATATAGTTTAAATGGCTCACCCCAGCATGGGAGAAAAGCTTGTCTTGGTGGTTTGTTTTGCTTGATTGTAATTTGCAAGCTACTTCCATGGGAAAAAAACAAAAAAAAAAAACAAAGCAAAACAAAACAAAACAACTGTTGAGGTGCCAGTTTAAGTCTTTATGGATAAATGCTTGCATGACTTTGTACCAAATCTGACAGGCTCACAGACACGACTGCTAGACTCGACATCGACGCCGTGGCCAGTCGGCCATCCAGCTGCTGCCGTCTACACCAAGACTTTGTTTGAGAACGTTTTTGAACTTTTGAACAGGCTCGTTCTCTTTTCTGCCCCATTTCACAGCGAGCGGCTAAATGCATTCTTTGTCTGGCTCTCTACATGGCACACAGACATGAATACCTGAACATGAACTGTGGAATATTTCATGTCATAACATTTATTTTCTCAAAGAAACTCTATGTCTGGTTGAGCTACGTCAAGTTCCACGTTGGGTGAACTAGAAGATCTTCATACTCAGCCATACTGACTAAGAGGCAACTAAATGCTGCTCAAAATCACTGATAGGGTTAAACTTTAACACACTTTGTTTAATTTCATTGTTATTTTACGCACGGTATACTGCTTGTCTTATAAGATAGTTGTACACGTCAGAGAATATATCTTGTACAAGTTGCTTATCTTCATGTCATCTGTGACCTCCTTACTTTCAATAAAAGCCTCAAGAGGCCATCAGAGGGGGGGGCGGACAGAGAAAAGAGCAGCTGAGATGAGGCTGAGTTCTCTGTCCGTCCTCCGTAATGATGAATGAAAAACTTACTGACTTTGTCTTCCTTCCTTATTGTGTGTTTAATAAATGTTAGGTCGTTTAAACCTGACATTTAATTGGTCCTTCGAGCCGGATCCCAACAAACCAAGGAATCCAGCAGGTGTGGTGGACTTCAAGGTAACTGTGGACGTTTATAAATTTCAAGACTGGTTTTCCGCCTCACCGGCTGGAGTCCAAGGTTGACGGGAGAACCGAAGGAAGACAGAGTTGGTAAGTGAAATCTTGTTGTGTTACCCTGAAAGAAGAGGGTGTTGAGGGACGACGGAGTCCGATAAAGTCCGTGTTAAAGGCCGTGGAATTCTAGACACTGACGGTAAAAGAGGGGCGACGGAGTCCGATAAAGTCCGTGAGAAAATACGCGAAAATTCTAGATACTGATGGTTAAAAGAGAAAAATAGACGACGGAACCGATAAAGTCCGTGGGTAAAGTGATGTCATTTCTGTGTTGAGTGATTGTGAGTGTAACTGGAGATACAATACCAGTAGGTATTTTGTCTCATGTAAAACCAGTAGGAATGTAAACAGCAACCTGTTGTGGAAGCAGAGGCAAGAATCCTTCGCTTGCAAGTCAAGTTGAAGTGAGGATTACCACTTCAGGTGATTTAATTGCTGTCCTACTGACAAAAAATCCAGGTGTTAGAATACCCTAGGTATTGAGACCGACCTGGACTAAAAACATCTAAAAATAAAAATAAAAAAAAATAAATAAAAAAATGGGGAAGTTGATCAGTAAAATCGACCATAAAAGAGGATTGGTTTGTGAGGACTGGAAATACATGCAGAAAAAAGATCCGAAGTCAATAAAATACCTTAACCTGTGGATCAGTAAATATGGTTTTAAGGGAACTCTAAACTCACAGAAAATAGTTGAACTGCAGGATAAGATAACTATTGACACGAAACAGAACACCAAGAAGATGCGAAAACGCGGTTTTGCAGAAAGCCAGATATGGTTGAACGAAGCGACGAGGCGTGAACAAGGAGAAGGGAGGGGGGACTGTAGACAGAAAAAACCCGAGGTCATGTTTTACACAGCAGATGAGACGGGGCCTGTACAAAATGACGAGGACGACGATAACAGAATTCTTTCTCACAGTATCCCGATCTATCCACTGTTACCGCCTCCTAATCTTGAACTGAATAACACACCTACTTCTCCGCCAGCTGCTGACACTGTTCCTCTCATTGAAGTTGCAAATCCAAACACTGACGATGTTAAAAAGGCTGAAGAAGGCCTGACCTCCCATGGGGAGGATGTGGAGGGATCTGTCCGTGATGTGGAGGACCTCGGACGGTCCTGCCACCTTGATGACAGAGAGGTCCAGCGGGTTTGGATGACTGCTCTGGGCAGTGACTGGCGTCATGTCGGAGGTGACTGGGACCCCCAGTATGACGGTAATGTTTTGGATCCAGATAAAATGCAGCTGCGACGCAGAGTGAAGGAACTCGGTGACGGAACAAAACAACGTTTCAACGCTTCATCTGTCTTCACAGTGGTGGACATCAGGAACACCGTTTTCTCTGTCCCCGTTCATAAAGACAGCCGATCTTGGTTTGGTTTCAGATTTCTGGATGGAAGAAGAAGGAAGAAGAAGAAAAAAAAAACAAAAAAAAAAACATCTGTACAAATGGGCTGCTGTGTGAGCCATGATGATGATCATGTCTCAACAGGAGGGAAGGGGTCAGAGGTCATTTGGATTGAAAACTCCGATAGGAAAGGTGAGCCAAAGTCTGATAATAGGGTGGATTCAGACATTTAGAGTCTGAATAGACCCGAAAGTCAGTGAAGCATTTTAAGACACCTGACCAAGTAGAGGAGACAATAATTCAATCGAAATGACACCAAACGGGAAAGAAATGCTGCAGGATGCTGGATAGTGACTTTATTCCTCATCCTGAGTTTGTGTTGTTGTAGTCACCCTGTTGCTTCCTGTTTCAGTGAATCCTGATATCTCAGCTGAAGAACTGACGACTGTCTGCCGTAACATCAAGAAGCCTTCGGAGAAGCAAGAGATCCAGCAGCTCCACTTGGTCCTCTGACAACGATCCCACATACATTGATGTCATCAGATTTCCACGAGGTGTCAGATGAGTATAAATTTGTAAGACCAGATAGCAGCAGGATTTGAGTCCTCTGTTTGGTGCACGTTAAACAAAAATGAACAACATCCACTACAATGTTTAGAAATTAGGAAGCTGGACACAGAACAGGTTTGAGGCTGTATTTGGACAGCTGTCTGCCACGTCTCTTATGACTTTCCAGAACAGGATTGTCCTGGAGAAGGGAGGTGTGTGTGTGTGTGCCATGTTTGGAAAACAGTGTTGCACTTCTGATAACGCCGCTGCAGATGGTAGTCTTACCAAGGCTGTGTACCCTGAATGGTAAAAGTGCTGAGGAACACTCCGGTGTTGACACCTCCATGTGGGACTCCTGACTGGATGCGTGTGGCAAGTACCAAACCTTGAATCTTCTGTACTAGTATCCATCGCTGTATTTTCAGCATTTCTGACATTGTGTGGTTGTTGTTTCATTCCGAAGTCTGCGTGCACTGCTGAACCGATTGATCATCACAGCCATCTCACCCGTGGAAGACCGTGTGGCACAAATGTAACTGATTTTGGGTCTTGACTCTGATAGTGATGAAGAAAATGATCATGATGAAATTTTCTTTGATAACGATGATATTAATATCTCTTTTTTTGACTTATAGAAACCCCTCTGAGCGTAAATGTCTTTGTTCTAATAAAAAACGACTCCATGACTGAAGATCACCTGAAGTGGTCTTGGACACCGTGAAATAAACAAAGATTGTGTTAAAGCAGGAGGGAATGATAGGGTTAAACTTTAACACACTTTGTTTAATTTCATTGTTATTTTACGCACGGTATACTGCTTGTCTTATAAGATAGTTGTACACGTCAGAGAATATATCTTGTACAAGTTGCTTATCTTCATGTCATCTGTGACCTCCTTACTTTCAATAAAAGCCTCAAGAGGCCATCAGAGGGGGGGCGCGGACAGAGACGAGAGCAGCTGAGATGTGGCTGAGTTCTCTGTCCGTCCTCCGTGATGATGTATGAAAAACTTACTGACTTTGTCTTCCTTCCTTATTGTGTGTTTAATAAATGTTAGGTCGTTTAAACCTGACAATCACCCATGGTGTAGTTGACATGGGGGTGGGAGGCATGTACTGAACATACGTTAGAGAAAGGTGAGTTGTGGTGTAATTATGCTCTTTAGGGCTTAATCACCAGCACCATTCTGCACTGACTCCATAGCAACTATTCACTCTATGGCAATTAAATGGTTTCTTTTCGTCAGATGACTGCAAGCGCAACATTTCTGATGACTGAACGTGAAGGCCTAAAGGTGGAAAAGGGGGAACTACTAACGAGATGGGCTCTTCCACAAAGCTACAAAAGAAGGGAGAGAGGGAGGGAGGTGTTAGTGATGAGGCTGTCGGCCCATCTAGGCTGACTTTAATTGGGATGTATCTCATATGCAGTCTCAAGTGATGGCTGTGTGGGAAGCTGGCTTGAAAAAAGCAGAAGCATTGGAGAGAGAAGGATGGCAGGATAAAAGACGCTGTGGCATCTCACAACCTGTGTGACATTTGTTCCGACGAGCTCAGAGGAATTTTAGAGGATATGATCAAGTGTTTCCTAAATAACTTATCTGTGAAATTTTCCAGATATTTGCTGCTATGGGTTGGAATCTTTCAACAGCAGCTGGATCACTCAGCAACTTCCTAAAGTTCTTGCTTGTTAACTAAGCAGAGGGGCTTGAAAGTCAATGCAAAACGGCAGCAGAGAGGAGAGATGGGTGGCTAGAAGATGGCTATGCGTTAATTGAGACTCACTTGTGCTGTCAGCAGACGTATCTCAGAGTTAACTGACAGTAAGTAAAACTTGGTGGCTGACTTTATACAGTATCATTCAGGCCAGCTGAGGGGAGGGAAGGCGAGTCGGGAGGCGTTATCCGAGTAACATACCGTAAGATGTGTGGGCGTGTACAATGATGATCCCTACATCAGTAGGATGAAATACGTCGTCAGACAGGTGTCATTTTCAAAACAAGGATGGACAAACATCAGGATGAAAGTTTTATGGCTGGGTTTTGGTTCTTGCAAATCCCCGGTTTGTCATTTTTGTGGCGAGTTGTTCAAACACTGGATCTTCCTTTATGGTTCTGGACATATGCCGGTTTATGGCATCCTCAGGTCCGACGCTGAGTTGAACCTCCTCGTCTCCCCTGTTAATAATCTTGCAAATATAGACTCTACCTGTGACGTCCTGCTGCTGTTGTTACTCTTATCAGCTGTTTCCTCATTTTATAAAAATGAGGAGAGTAGAGGGAAGTGAAGGGAGGGTTGTCGGGTGTAGTGAACTGGGGGTGATGGTGGGACGGGATAATGGTGGAGCTGTACCTGCATGCCGTTTGTGTTGGCCGTCAGGGGGATAGAGCTCAGGAAAGCCCTCACCAAGGAGCCTGTCCATGGGTGACTCTCTGCCAGGTTCATAGTCACTGTCCCCTGCTTCACTGTCTCCACGACCACTGTCCTTCAGACTGAACTTATCCATCTCGTTCAGAGCATATCTGCAGAGTCGCAAAAAGATTAGATACATGAATCACGGACTGCAATGTTAGCACAGCCATGAGAAACCGAACTACTAATGGATAAGAGAACACCGAAGAAGGGATTTGACACAAGATAATGTCAATAATACATTTGTATTTTTCTTTATTATTACATACGTACAAAATTAAGTGTTCTATATTTCCATCTGAGTGTAAAACCAGAAACATTCATGGCATAGTTTTGCATGTCCATTACCTGTAGCTTCTGGTGTATTTGTTGCCTCTGAAGCTTGGCCGTGGCTGGTACTGGCCCTGATGGAGCATGGACAGAAGCTGTGAGACTTGCTACAATCCCAAGAGAAACAAAGGACAAAGAAAAGAAGAAAAAAGACAAAAATAAAAGGGAAAAATGAAGAGGGGAAAATGAATGGAGTCAAACAAGCAAGGCCACAAGACAATGTTGGGTTGGGTTTGGGGGGGGGGGGGGGGGGGGGGGCATCATTGGGGAGGGCTCGCGATGAAGGCGTGACATGACTTTGTGATTTGCTCCTGAATGTGATGGTCAACAAAAACATGAAAAGGACTTAGAATAGCAGAATATGGTAGCAAGTGAAAATTAATAACAAATGCTGCATAGACTACAAAAACAAACAAAAAAGGTTTTTATACGCTCAGACTTGTACCTGATTTTTGTTCATTTTCTTGTTTTAGATGATGATGGTGCATAACTCAAAATTAAACCAAGCTATACCTTTACAATGTTTTTGTGGAAAAAACAGCAGTAATTGCATCTTTATTTAAAGAAAATTAGCTATGATTTAAAAAAAAAACGTTCTTACCTCTACGGGAGGCGTGGCGTGGGCCAGTTCCAGAGCAAAGTTCTCTGGTACATGATTGGAGGAGATGGTGACGAGGCTGTTGAGTGACTGGCGGCTGTGCTGGCTCTGCCTGCTCCCGAGGGTGCCTCTCTCAGGTGTAGGGGAGGGCAAAGGGGACCCAGGGTGTGCCCGCACAGGTAAGGTTCCATTGACAGTCGGGACCAGGGTAATGTCTGCTTTGTGGATCTGCCTGGCGGGTTTTTTGGGATGGTTCTGGTAACTATTTTCTGCGACACGGCAGTTATAGTTGTGTCTGGGATTTTTCTTCTCACGGCTGCAGCGGGTTGTTGCGAACATCACCATTACAATGAGCAGCAGAGCACAAACAGCACCCAGGGAGATGATGACAACCAGGGACAGATCAAGTGAAGCCTGACTGGAGCCGGTGGGATAAAGAGGGGGTAGAATGTCCATGTTCTCCTGCAGGGAGAGCCTGAGGAGTGCTCCTGTGGTCAGCTGATTAGTGCCCCTGTCTTTCACCTCCACCCTAATCTCCATCACATCCCGTGAAGCCTGCTCCAGACTAGCATTAGTTCTGAGCTCACACCGCCTGGCATCCATTACAAACAGCCCATCTTCATTGCCACCAACAATGATGCAGCTCACCTCTCCATTGGCACCTGAGTCATGGTCTGTGACTTTAAGTGCAGTGACCAGCTGACCAGGTGATGCATACTTCCATACAGGAAGCTCAGCCGTGTGATTCCTTAGAGAAGGGGAATGGATTATGGGAGGGTTGTCATTTTCATCCAGAACAGTGAGGAGGACAGTGGTGTTTGCTGACAATGCAGGGTTGCCCCCATCACGAGCCTGAACGGTGAAAGTTATCCGGCTGACGTCTTCATGATCAAAGCTACGTAAGGCATAGATGGCACCATTGGAAGGGTCTATGGTAACATAGGTAGAAATAGGGCTCCCTTGAACCAGAGTATCTAAAATATTGTATATGACCTGGCCATTGGTGCCCAGATCTGGATCTGAGGCCACCACAGTCATCAGGTAGGCTCCAGGAGAGTTGTTCTCAGATTTAAAGACCTCATACCGGCTTTTCTCAAAACGTGGAGGATTATCGTTTTCATCTAGCACCTGAACCGTAAAATGTTTTATGGTCGAGAGGCTGGGGGAGCCTCTGTCCTCAGCAATGACTGTCAGGCTGTATTCTGACCTCTTCTCCCGGTCCAGGGACACATTGGTTAAGATCATGTAGTTTTTTTCATGGGTCTTCTGGAGCCTAAAGTGGCCATGACCATGCAGTCTGCATACCACCTCACCATTGGGCCCTGCATCGATATCATCAACACGTACCAGAGCTATGAATGTGTCCACCGGGGCCCCTTCTGAAATGTAGGCCACTTCCTCTTTGCCAGGTGTCATCAGATTGATGTTTATCTCTGGTTTGTTGTCATTCACATCTACCACTTTCACCACAATTTTGCAAAGTCCAGGAATGGAATTGGGGCCCATGTCCTGTGCCTGAACGTCCAGTTCAAATGATGCAGTGGTTTCATAGTCCACTTTTTGAATGAGAGTGATATGTCCATTTTCTGGGTTTATCTTAAATGCTTCCAATATCTTTGGTGAGACATGGCTACTGAAAGAGTAGACTATTTTCCCATTGCTGCCCTCATCTGGATCTGTGGCATTTAAGTCAATAATTAGAGTCCCAAGGGGTGAGTTTTCCAGCAAACTGACAATATAAGACTGATCATCAAAGGCCGGGCTGTTGTCGTTGGAATCTGAGATACTTATTTTGAGTAGAGTGGATCCCGACTTGGGGGGCACGCCGTTATCAGAGGCTGTAAGCTGGAGCTGGTAGCTGGACTGCACCTCGCGGTCCAGCTCCCTCATTACCACCAGCTCTGCGTACTTCGCCCCGTCCGTCCTGGTCCTCACGTCGATCTTAAAGAAGTTATTGGGTGTCAGGGAGTACGTGTGCAGAGAGTTTTCCCCCACGTCTGCATCCATAGCGCCGTCCAGCGGGATGCGAGTCCCGACTGATGCGCTCTCGGAAATCTCGATAGGGACTATGGCGCGGGAGAAGTGTGGAGAGTTGTCATTTATGTCCAACACTTCCACCTCCACATGGAACAGCTGCAAATACTCCGTCGGCAGTGTGACCACGTCGAATTCAATAGAGCAGTTTAAGTTTTTCTCACAAAGCTTCTCGCGGTCGATTTTGGTGCCGATGCTTATCTGGCCGTCCTCTTCCCGAACAGAGAGGTACGGCGTACTCCCCCGATGCATCGCCCGGAATCGAAAGGTCAGGGAACTTGGTAGTTTAGATAAAACCCCGGCCACATCTTCTTTTAACCGCGCAATGACCGAACCCACTTTCTGCTCCTCATAAACTTTGTATTTCAAAGTCTTGCTGGCGATGCCCTGCAAAAGCGCACCCAAAAGCAGCAGCCGGAGCGGTGCCATGAAGAGTAAATTTCCTTTGCTTTGAATCATTTGTGGCCCCAGCTTCTGTGCGCGCACGGAGGCGTTTACTTCCAGAGGACAGATCGGGAAAAAGAGCGGATGACTCCTCAGACGTCGGGCATGTTAAATCCTCCACAGCTGCTCAGCAGTCCGGAAAAACAAACAAAAGCAGAGACAAAAACAACAAATAAATAAATAAATATGAGTGAACTGCGCTTGGTTTCGGGGAGAATGGCCCACACCCACAAATCGCAGACTCTTCGTGGGCTGAACTGTTGCCTGCATCCACATATGCCCCGCGCCTGTTGTGTGCGCGCGGCTGAGTGAGTGAGAGTGTCTGGGCTAAGAAAGGCGCAGCTTTCTCCCAGTCCCCGTGCGTGGATGAGTGCGCGTGTATGTGAGTGTGTGAGCCAGAGAGAGAGAGAGAGAGAGAGAGGGAGGGATGGAGTCTGGAGTCTGGAGTGTGTGCGCGCGACCTGCTCTGCCCTGTCGCCTCCTCTTTTTTTCTCTCTCTCCCTCTCTTCGCCCAGGACCCAACTGTTTTCCCTTTTTCACAAGGAGCACACGCACACACACACACACACGCGCGCACACACAAAGACAAATAAATAACAGCACCGCTCCGTTTGTCTGCACTCCTTCACCCCCTCTCATCGTGAATCCCCCCCCCCCCCCAGCGCCCAAAAGACACCGTTAATCGAAAGTGTGTCACCACAATGGGCCAGAAGTATTCTGGGCTGCGCACTTCTTCCACCACCGCCACTGACCCCGACAGGCCTGCATTGTTACGGCTGCATTCACAACGTGTGCCAACTCGGATCTTTTGTCATTTCTGCGTAGCGCGAAGCTGTTGTCTAAAAGTAAGTTAAGAGGAAGTGAACGGGTCATCCAAGTTGATTTGCGACTAGGATCCGTAAGATCATCTCTGGATATAGGCAGTTCTAGTTAAACCCTTTTTTTTGTCGTTATTTTATTTTTCTAATCTACAATAAATCCTCCCTCTGTGCACTCTGTGAGCAATAGCGAGGCACACCTGTCCACAGTCTGAATCCTGGCAGCTGAACCTGATCAACCCTGCAACCTAATTGGAGGTCAGATAAGTCGGGGTTACTGGGGTCACTTGACTAGGAATCAATTTTAAGATCAAAACCAGACTCAACATTCTTGTAAAACAACTAAAATATTAACAAGTCAGTCAGAGTTGTAACCTGTTTACATTTAGGTCAAGTGCCATTTTTACTCTTAAAATGTTCCAAATATTGCACTATGCAAGTCTCCGGTTCCTCCAGCCTTGTAGTTTTATCAAAGTTAGATAGAATCCATGTTTATTGTCCCGTCTCTATAAGATAAAAGCAAAAAACTGAGCTTTTTATCCAAATAATAGCAGTGCAAACGTCTGCATGGGACTCAGAGAAAAACACTAAACACAGAGTTTTGCTTGTAGAGGTCTTTTATACTGAACATTGTGGGGTTTTATTTTATTATTTTGGGGTTTTGCTTATGGTTGATGCCAGTTTTTGAGAATACCCAGTTATTGATCTTGCAGCCAATAAACAGGTCTGCCTCTAATATTATCAGTGTCTTCTGTTTGTGTCGTCATTAAGAGAAAAAGTGAACATACACGGTCCTGTAAACAGGGCTGCCTGGGCCTTCTGCATAGTATTTCGTATCCTTATTTATGTCGGCCACGACAAAACACAAGGATGTCTTTTATCTCTTATTTAGCCTTGACTCTGTTATGTTCCACTGTTATCTGACAGCGGAACATGTTTGCACGTTAAGTACGTTAACGGCGTATTTTTCCATCCTTCCACTGAACTGTGACGATAAACTACCTCCTCACGCTCTGCAGACGGGAAGAAGACGTGTCCATTGTGCTGGCATTCATGCCGCTGATCCCCAGCGTCTGCGTGTGCTTTTTGCAACCCCCTCCTCATTTTTTGCTGCATAATAACGTTTTATGGAGGCCAAAATCTCCTGATCATCTTGCAGATAGCAAACAAGTGGCCGAGAGGAGCTTTATGAGAGCAGCACCATGCCATCTGGCCTGAGCCTCAGACAACCCAAACTTACAATTACTGTCTATTCAGACGCTGCCGCCCCATCTGAGAATTAGCCAGTGAGAATTATGGCTCCTAAACCTGACAGATCAAATCCAGAATCTCTCTCTTGCTGCTGCAAAAATCTGTCATCTAAACTTTACTTGTATAAGTTTATGATTAAGTATTAATGAAAGGCAATCAGCACACTTTGAATAGCCTTTATTTGACTGCATCATAGTTACTATTGTGCTTCAGTAGAAGACGGCTGGAAAGAAAAATAAATCTTTTACAGCAATCTGTAGACTGCTCCTAATGCTGCTCCTTAACCTCCAAAGACCCAGTGCAATTGAATTCTTTTTATTTTGGGCCCCCGTTAAGAAATGAAAGTATTATGATATAGACATCAGAATCACCAGGTCCTCGAAGGTCAAGTGCACATAACATCACCATGCCACTATCTCCAAAAACACATTTTGAACGTTCCTTTTTTACCCCAAACACTGAGGAAATAGAAGCAATAAGCTTTATTTGGCGTGTGATTCATGATAAGCCAACTCAGTCATCCGCCGTCCTGATTGGTTTCATTGGAGCAAATGTGGGGCCGCCTCTTTAAGAGGATGTGCTTCTGTGATGGATTTTATCTGCATTTAAAATTCCTACGTGTGACCCGTGGGAACAGGCTCTCTGCGCTGCCATCTGTCCCTGAGCAAACACATGGACATCAGCGTCCCAACTCCAAAGCAGACACACTGATGTTGCATGACTCAGAGACGGCCGAGGCCACATGTCCTGGAGTTTTAAGATGCTTGCTGCATATGCTTTTGAAATGCAGCTTTTTGTAATTGTGCATTTTTGTTGGAAGCTCCTGTGACTGCGGTGACTGCCGTCCACAAATACTGTTTCCTTAGCTGCTAGTGGTGTTATGCACAATAGTTTAAACATTAAATCTGATATTTGGAAAGGCATAGCATTCACTGAAAAGCATGAGCCATACTGTTAATTAAAAACAGAAAGCTAAATTGGACAAGTCAGAAAAACTGACATTTACTGAAATTCACACTAGTGAGCATCTGCTTCAACAATACACTAATGATGCATCAATAATTCAATAATCAGCTGTGGATTAATATGCTGTATTTAAGTAGCCTAAATGTTCTGCTCTTACTTTAGGTCTCTAAACTCACCAAATCAGTTTATCAATCTTGTAAAATAAATTTTATTCAGAGACTCAGAATCATTTGTGATGTTGTGAGCATCAAAATTACCCTCACTGACCCGTATTTCTGTGTGGTTTCTAGCACTAAGCACATAGATGATAAAGTCTTTTTATCAAGCCTGTTACTCATTCATAGATTTGTTATGCACAGTGCCAACTTGTGTCTACAGCAGCAGCTCTGGTGTTTTTCTCAAGAGAGACGCGCCCCCAAGGCATGTGAACAGCAGCCAAACCCCAGATGAGAGTCCAGAAGAATATAACAATGTTAGCCACGGGCCGGTGACCCTGCAAATACAGGGATCCACTGATCCACCCCACCAGCCGGGACCGGGGGGTGCTGCCTGCTGCCTGCTGCCTGTCTGTCAGTCTGTTGTCTATCCATCCATCCATCCATCCATCCATCCATCCATCCATCCATCCATCCATCCATCCATCCATCCATCCATCCATCCATCCATCCATCCATCCATCCATCCATCTAGTTGGTGATTGTTGGGGTACAGAGATTCGGCATTCTGCCCTTGGGGACCATAAAAATTGATGAAGAGTTTGGAGATGGTAGTGGGGCTGCAGGGTGAGGGGCTTAGCAACTTTGTCATTGAAATGAAGCAGTCGATCCCTTTGACAAAGGCGGGAAAGCAGGTGCAGAGAGGGTGTCCGGGGTGGAGGATGGGGCGATGGGAGTACTGGCGTAGGTTGTGTGTGCATGCATTTCTAAACGCAAGTGTGAAAATATGTGCTCCCTGTTTGTTTTTTCTGCAGGCCTTTTCTCCATATTCCAGTTTAGAAGCGAAGAAAAAGGGATGAGACACACAAATATGAACAAAAATCACATATGCTAATTGGTAAAAAGACAAACAAATGAATGACAACGTTAGGAGTGAAAACAGCAGGTGGAATTACAGCTCAGGTCAAATCAGCTCCTCGGCTGCGGATTCATTTTGATCTCTAATAAGTTGTCTTTTAGCGTGTCTTTCCCATCTAGGAGGAGGGGAGTCCCGGCGTGCGTTGGGGTCAGCAGGATTGTAAAGGCACGTGAGCATCTGCCACTATCTCATTACCATGCAGTTAGCTCGCGTGATCCAGAAGGGATTTTGGGTGGGAGGGCTGAGGCAGGGGTTGGGGGTTGGGGGTTGGACAGCCTGGGACAGACTGGGGAATAAAGCCGAGTTTAAAATGCAGCCTTGACTGCAGGTTTGAAACAATAGGAAGTGTGGCTGGGCCACCACTGAAATAATAATCTGAAGTATGGTATTTGAGGAAGGGCTTCAGGGGAAGGAGACGCGGCCGCTGAGGCAACACGGGGTTACCTCGGACACCTCTCACCTCTGCTAAGTTAGATTATGTTACTTGTTACACAAGATGGAGGCATGAATAAAGTGCTTGGCGTGTATTATTGGTAAGCATGTGGCTTTCTGTCAGTCCTGATACAATCAGAAGCCAATTTAACAAAAATGTATTGGGTACTTTTTAATTGTTCCTTGGTAAACAGCAGTTTAACATAATATATGGCTTGGAAATACTTCAAAAAACAAACAAACACCCCCCCAATAAATTCCAGGCATAGCCTTTCTAAACCTTGGAACCTAATTAGCCATTCCCCGAGAAACAGACATCTCGAGTCTCAGGCTTCCCAAAGTGGCGTTTCCATTTCGCATATCAGCAACATCCATATGGAGCTTTGAAGGAATTTGTTTGAAGAATTTGTTTAATTTATATTAAATTAAACAAATCACCTGCAGGCTTTGTTCCACGCTCAATACAGACATCATTTTTATTCTTTTATTTTTACTTAAATCAGTGAAAGAAAAAATCCACCTTGAACGTCAACTTGCTTCTTTAGGCAAGGCAGGTTTATTTGTAGCACATTTCAGCAACAAGACAATTCAAGGTGCTTTACATAATAAAAACATAAAAAGCAAAGAGAAGGGAAGAAAGATTGAGCCACAGTGCAGTGGCAGAATAAAGAAAAGTAGGACTTAAACTAGAGTTACAGTTTAGTACTTAAACTAAAACTGTTTAAATCTAAGTTCAGATGGTTTAAATAATTCAGCTGTAAACAAATACGTTTTGAACCTTTATTTAAAGGAACTGAGGTTTTCAGCATCCTGCAGTTTTCTGGAAGTTTGTTCCAGATCTGTGGAGCGTAAAAGCTGAATGCTGCTTCTCCATGTTTGGTTCTGATTCTGGGGACACGGACCAGACCTGAACCAGAAGTCCTTAACCAGAGGACCTGGACCAGAAGACCTGAGAGGTCTGGATGGTTGACATAGCAACAACAAGTCTCTGATGTATTTTGGTCCTGAACCATTCAGTGATTTATAAACCAACAGAAGTATTTGAAAGTCTGTTCTCTGAGGTTCAGGGAGCCAGTGTCAGGACCTCAGCACTGGACTGATGTGGTCTACTTTCTTAGTTCTAGTGGGAACTCGGGCAGCAGTGTTCTGGATCAGCTGCAGCTGTCTGATTGACATTTTAGGCCGACCTGTGAAGACACCGTTCAACTGAAGATAAACACATTGATGAGGTTTTCAAGGTCCTGCTGAGACATTAGTCCTTTGATCCTGGAGATGTTCTTCAGGTGATAGAAGGTCGACTTTGTAAGGGTTTCAAAGTGTCTCTGAAGGTTCAGGTCTGAGTCCACGACTACACCCAGATTTTGGGCCTCTTCAGTGTGGGCTCATTGTCACCTGGTGACATTATAATGTAAAGTTGTATGTCATCTTCGTAGTTATGGTAACTTATTTTGTTATCAGGGAAAGCAGCAGCATGCAGCATGAGTCCTAGGATGGAACCTTAGGGAACTCCACATGTCATTTTTGTTGATTCCAATGTAAAGTTACCTATTGAAACAAAGTGGTCGAGATGGTTCTGCAATGTTAAATTAGCAACTTGTCCAGAGTGTTCTGTTTTAAAAGTGGTTTGATGACTGCTGTCTTCAAGGTCTGGGGGACAACTCCTGATGAAAGGGACTTTAAGGCCCCATGTCTTTTATGCATGGCCCTTTTAAACCAGTCAGTTTTAATGAATTACCAGAGTAATTCATTTTCAAAAAACTTCAAGAGTGTTTTGTTTTCTGCATCCTCAGCCTCAGTGTCAGCCTCTACATCAGATAGTGATTTCCCATATTTCTGCCACATTGATCCCTCAAGAATAAATAGCCTTTCTCTTGAATAGTAACAGTGGTAAGTAGATGCTGCAACATTGCAAAAGACAAGCATGTAGGGTGACAGATGTGCAATTTTGCAAGTGAAGGAACATTTCTCATTCGGGTCTTCTGCTATCAGGAACCATCACTGTGGAACCAACTTCCAGTTTGGGTGAAGGAGGCTGACACCACCTCCACCTTTAAAACCAAACTTCAAACGTTTGTGTTCAGTAAAACATCTAGTTGGTGTAAACTTTAGTGTGTCAGGACCAGTAGTCACAGCTGCAGCTGCAGGACCAGACTGGAGCAGCTGGTCTTCAACACAGCTTCATCTGGATCTGCTGCTGTAGACCTGCTGCAGGGGGACCCCAACATGATCCTCAGACCTGCAGTCCCACCTCTGACCACCTCAGTGTCTGCTGTCTACACCTGTTTAGATAGTGGTCTCTGTAGTCCACCAACTAACCAGGTACCAGTCTGATGGACAGGAAACTCTCAGTTCTCCAGGTAACAGATAATTATACTGATGGATCTGGTCTTTGGTACCTTTGACGGTGTGTCTATTCTCTCTACTTCCTGTTCTACCTGCTTGTCTTCAGCAGGAGGGTCCCCCCTTATGATCCAGGTCCTGGTCCAGGTCCTGGTTCGCGTAGCCACTTAGCCGCTACACAGAGCTATAAATCAAGCTTCAGATAAGTTAGCTAACCAGCATTAAAGTTAGCAAATGTTCATTTCCAGAAGTGTTGTGAGAGTTTCAAATTGTTGCTGTGAACCAGTCATAACGAGCAGTGTCGCGTCTTCATAACTTTAGATCTGATGCCTTAGGTTTAAGGTTCAAGGTATGTTTATTATCCCCGTCACGCACCGCCACGCACCGCCACGCACCGCCACGCACCGCCACGCACCGCCACGCACCGCCACGCACCATCACGAACCGTCAAGCACCGTCCACGCACCATCCACGCACCATCCACGCACCATCCACGCACCATCCACGCACCGTCACGCAGCGTCACGCAGCGTCACGCACCGTCCACGCACCGTCCACGCACCGTCCACGCACCGTCACCCACCGTCCACGCACCGTCCACGCACCGTCCACGCACCGTCACGCACCGTCACGCACCGTCACGCACCGTCCACACAGCGTCACGCACCGTCACGCACCGCCACGCACCGTCACGCACCGTCCACGCATCGTCCACGCACCGTCACCCACCGTCACCCACCGTCACCCACCGTCCACGCACCGTCACGCACCGTCTACGCACCGTCTACGCACCGTCACGCACCGTCACGCACCGTCACGCACCGTCCACGCACCGTCCACGCACCGTCACGCACCGTCACGCACCGTCACGCACCGTCACGGCACCGTCCACGCACCGTCACGCACCGTCACGGCACCGTCCACGCACCGTCACGCACCGTCACGGCACCGACACGCAGTTCTGCATCACACTTCCTCTCTTCCTTGGGCCAGTATGTAAAGGCCACTGGAGTAAAACCTGGAGGCCCATTTTTACAGAAATGTTACAGAACGCCTGTATGGAAGTGCCCGAGTTTAAGTCTGCTGAAATACTGAGCTCTCAAAGACAACAATGTTTTTCAAGGATTCCCTGAGCATTCCACATTTGAAAACCAGTATAAATGCAGAATTTTTTTATAAAACTTAAAAAACTACAAAACATTTAAAAAAGTTTAAAAAAGCTGAATCCCACGGTTAAAGAAAGAAGAGGAACAGAAAAAGGGAGGAGGAAGAAGAAAAGTAAGTGTATAAAGTCTTGTGACTGGTTCAAAGCTTGAACGGTGTCTCCAGATGAAAGTCTGCTGAACTAATAAGGTTTAAAAGAGGTGAACGTTTTTCAAGGATTTGAAGATCTCCCTATTATAGTCCACTGGACCTGAAGTTTTGGAAAACTTGGAATATCTTAAAAGTTTTCAGGATTTCAAAGACCAAATGTCATTAACCTGAAAGAGCTGAATGTGAATGGCTGAAATAGCTCACAAAGTATGGAACTAGATAGCCAGTGAAAAGTGGCAGAAGATGGAATAATTAAGAGAGACAGGATCACAGTAGGCTGAATGCTGACTCGGTCTTCAACCAATAAAAGTAATTGTTAAAGAGCACTATTCAGCAGGCTGACTGCAGCCGAAAGATGAGTCAGTTTTGAACCGTTCTTTAAACCGTAGTCTGACGGCAGCATGTTAAAATGCCGCCATAAAGGGTGTAACGATGGCTCGTGTCAGCCAGGACGCTGTGACCTTGGCTCCATCGTCTGACCTTGTACAGCTGGTTGCACAGCGGTAAGTTGAGGCTTCCCCACTAGCACTGATCTGTAAACCCTAGCTTCTAGGTTAACCTAATTACCCACCGCATCTGTTTTAAGTTTGTTTGTAACCCTCCAGGGCATATTTCAGTTCCATTGGTATGCTCCTCAATGAAATGTGGTCCTTTTGTGTCCAGGACTCATCTGAGTCTGGTTCTGCACTGGCTGCAAGACCGTCCCTATTTGACTTTTGTAAAGATTAAACTCAAGTGAAATGAAGATTTCATTTAGTTTTGCGGATACTTCAGTTGTTACCACAGAGACCAAGTTATGGTTTGTGAGGAAGAAAAAAGTGGTATTTCTTGCAAAAAAAACAAACAACAAACCACAATTATAAATCAATGGATGTTATGTTGGGAAGAAGGGCAATGCAAGTCTTAATTTATGTAGACTGAGCATTGAGCAAGTTGTATTTACGGTACTGTTTGAATGACGTGTCGCCGCGGCCTCCACTGAGCTCTTCTCGTCCGTCTGTCTGTAGCCCCAACGCTCGGTTGCTCTCCCGTTCCTCGGATCACCTGTCATTGTCTTCGCCTGGACCTGCCTCTACCCAGGCTGCAGTCTTGTTAGCGGCCTCCCAGGACCCCGTTCGCAGTCAAGAGCTGCTTGACCCGGTAACAGGATCTCACACATGTATGCAAGGTCCTGCTCTTGCCGGTAAATGCTCTGCACTGCCACCATTCACTTTATTTCTGAACTTTGAAAAGATGCTTTCATACATTTTATTTTGCCTGAAAGAGCAGCTGTCACAAACATACCAAATAATGTCAAACAGTCTCTAGATGTGAAGCGATGACGTGGCCTCTAAAAGGAAGAAGAAAATACCAGCGTTCCTGCAGGAGGCCTTAACCACCATTTGTTTCCCGAGCCTGGCGTTCGATTTTAAACGAAGGCTCGTGGTGGAGCTGTTTCACACATGAACTATTAATGAGTTTCAAAAATCAAGAACATCGACTAAATATTCTCTGCATGTGGGAAGTTGCCATTCGAGCAGTGCTGACAAACGCCACAAAGATATCCATTGCATGATTTACAAAGGAGTATGCCACTAGTTAGGTCTGCTCAGAATGCAAATGGACTTGTCTGACTTGGAGGAAACGTGGCCGTGTTGAATTTCCTGCACTGACAGGACTGGCCTGTTTCACATGATCAGAGGTGCTTGCATGCCGTGGGCATTCATGCTGTGGTGAAGCTGAAGCCCACCTCTTTTGATGGACACACGTCTGGCGTATGCTGCCCTGATACCTGAGAACGTGTTTTTGGAGCTGGTCTACGCCCTCCTTTCATAACTTGGCAGAGGAGGATTAGTGCCCAAGCCATTGTCAGGGTGGGATGACTTCTAAAGCTTTTTGTATCTTTAATCAAACCCCACCCTTCATTTTACCGCTGTCTCTTCAAACATGGCATCTGCCAGATGCTAAGCAAAGCCCTCCTTCTAAAAACCTTGCTTTTCATCTTCTCAGCAACGTAAGCAGGTTCAGCACTGAGCTTCTTCTAAGCTGAGGGGGGGCAGGCAGGAGAAGGTTCGTTACTGCGGTGACAAAACTGGTTAACCAGATTTTAAGCAGAGGTAGCTCCTCCTCCACCTCCTCCTCCACCTCCTCCTCATACGGACCACAAAAATTCTAGCTTTTACCAACTTGAGTCAACTCATTACGCTCCCCAGCAAAATGTTGCCCCCTCCTTTTTTTTTCTTTTTGTTTTTTAGGTTTTCACGTTTTTGATGACATACGTGTAAAGGACAATAGAAGTACAACAAAAGCAGCCAAGAAGTTTTACTGCAGTCATCAGCATGTCAGTGGGGGAGGCGCGAGCAAACAAAGGCCTGCTATGTGATGTGACTTGAATGTTTACCACGTGCAGGGCCAATGGGTGACATATTTCTGTGAGTTCTCAGTCATTACACTGAAGAATTACTACCCCCAGCCATCCACCAGCCCCCTCTTCTTCTTTTCTATTTTTCGTGGCAGATGTGAAGCAGACACTGTCTTTTATGTCTCTCTTTTCTTTCTTTTTTTTGTTTTTGCTGTGGGGGTAGGATCCAACTGAAAAGACACGTGTTCTCAATTTTGGGGCCATTTGTGAGGAAAGTCAGAACTCTGGATCAGCTTTCACAGCAGACTAGACACCCTTCCTGCTTTTGTGACGTGGATTTTCATGTGGTCTCAGGCATGCTCTCT
>CM026205.1:31040229-31045229 GCA_014839995.1 Xenentodon cancila
GTTAAGACAGGAGGCGTTTTCAGAAGAGATGTGCCTCAAAGAGTTTATTGAAAGTAGAGAGGGACGGTTCTGCTCTGATAGCAGCTGGCAGCTCTTTACACCAGCGTGGAACCACAGATGAGAACAGTCTGGATTGCCTCGTGTGTTCAAGTGGCAGTGTCCGACAGTGTTTTTTATAGAGTAATGCAATATTAGGACAAGGATAGAAGCTTTTAGGATTGCTTAAATAACTGGCTGCAGACCCAGAAGTCACTTTGTTGGCTCACCTTAACCCAAACTTTATTCAGGCGGCCAAGGGTAGCCAGTGGACCAGAACCATGGCCTGAACCCAGAGGATGGCAAAACAAAGAGTTATGTAATCTGAGCAATGATCAGTCCACTTAAAAATCAAGTTCTCTGAAACCAGCTTAAGTGAACTAGGTTTCCTTTAGGTTTAAGAGCGTGTTATGTGCAAGGTTACTGCGTGTTTACTGGTGACCGTTTACATAGTGGTTTGTGACAGTAAAAAATCCAGATAGCACAATTGATATCTGGGGTGTCCACCTAATAAATGCATATCTAGATAGCAGAATATTCTGGCCGTAGTAAACAACTTAAACTCAATATAACACCCTGCTGGATTTATTTGCAGCATGTTGTGACAACAAATGGCCTGTGCATAAGGCAGCTGCAGAAAATAGGAAGAAAACACTGTTGTATCACAAATGGTCGGCCCTGGTATTGCACCTTGTTAACTTTATCTAGCCTTAAAGAGACATTAAAACATGTCTCATTTACCCATTTACACAAACACACAGCACGTGCATATACAGTATATTCAGTCTATATACAAAAGTCCTTTCATTTTTACAATCACGCCCCAAAAAGCATTAGCAGAGCGACGCGGGGTTAGGTGTCCTGGCCACAGACACTTTGACACAATGCAGGCTCCAACCACCACGTTAACTCCCGTAAAGTTGATAAGCTCTTCCTGAAAGTTGAATCAAATTTGAGGAAATTAAACTGAGAGACAAGGCATAGAGAATTATGCTCTTTAAGATGTAAAATCACAACATGAAAACTATTAACTGTTGGCTATATTATACATGAGACTGCATTTTGATTAAGATTCTTTGTTGGTATTATGATACCATCTGCGTTTGGGTTTTGTTCACAATTTTACAAAGCCTTTAAGTACAGCTTCTTATTCTTGGTGTAAACATGCTGATAGCCCTAACGTCTCCAAGGTCATCGCCTCCTTGTTGTCAACAAGGACAAGACGGGAAACGATTGAGGACAACACTTGTCCTCAATCGTTCCACATCGGCCACATGTGTAGGCCAGCTGGGGTCATGGAATACCACAGAAACCACTAAAACTGATCGGTGGTTCAGTGTTTACAAATGTTGATGATTTTCATGGCCACATATTTCACCCATTTGTTTGATACTGTCATTAAATTTTTTCAACATACAAATTCCAAAAAATGCAGGACTGGAATTGCATGCCCTCGTCAGTATTTGTTTTAGACAAACCGACCGGAGGACAGTTTTGTGCTGGCATGTCCACCACCCTGCAGATATTCCTGGCTACTCTACTCCCTTTCTGGACATATTTGTACTGCTGTGTCTTTTTTTTAATCCTGCATTTCAGCTCTGCACAGCCCATCTGCATTCAACACTACTTTTACTTTATTAAACTTATTTACAAGATGTAATTCACTGTAAGAAATCACTCAAAAATTTAGGATAAACATGTAATTTCTTTCTTTTTTGTATAAAAAAAAGTAAAGTAAGGATGATGAAAGCCGTGTTCAGACCGTCAGACATAACTGGAGTTCATGTGGATGTCTGAGTGAAGAGAACTGCCAGTCATCTACTGAAGCACCTTTTTCCAATGACGCTGTTACAAGCTCATTTATCAGTGGTTCGATAACCACAAACAGTCAGGCTCTCACCTGGCTCCCACCTCTCAAATACAGCTGCCATTTATCACAAGTTAGAACTTATTTTGACTGTCTGGCCACTCCTCCTGTCACAGAAAATAATGTCAGAGCCACTCAAAACAGTTTACTCCTTAAGTTTCTAGGTGTGATTCCCAAACTGATGTCATTACCTGCAGAATGGTGTTTATTGAATTGAGATGCCATCTCCTGAGGAGCGCGTCACACTGTCAGGAGCAAAATCCGACACTGAAAACAGAGGGAGGGTTTTTTTAAATGCCATTGTTCAAAAACATACTGCAATTCACCTAAATGATTGGAGGATGTGAACACATGGTAATAATTGTATTCATGTACAGATGAATACAGGGACTCCGAGGAAACAGTGTTTATACACAGCAGCATGTAACTGAATATGGCAACAATAACTCATATGCACTCATTTATACTCAGGTAAACCACAATATATATTTATACTGCGTAACATTATTACTATTAATATGTATAACTTCTATGTACATCAAGATCTTTGATATCTTAAACCCCATAAATAAAAGGGAGGGTCCATCTGAAACACGGTTCTGAGTTCAGGGGCAGGAGGTCACGAGTTTTTTACTCCTTCCTGCTCCTTTTCCAGCATGTCAACATGCTGCTGATACAGAAATGTGTCTGTTCCTGGTTCAGTCTGTTCAAGCTTGTTTGTTATCTTCTATCATGTTCAAAATAATAACTTTTTGAATAAAATGTTGAACCGGTGCTTTTGTGTTTCAAAGCTAATGTTCAGTTAATGTATGTGTCAGCACATGATGCCTGTTTAGTCCGAGTGCAGCCTGAGAGCGAGCGTTGCACCTGTTCCTCTGCTGGTGTGCATCAGTCCTTCACCTCCGACTGGACGGGGTTACACTTTCATATTGGACTCTATGAATAGCTGCAATGAGATGCAAATGGAGGGCAGGCTATACCAGCCAATCTGCTGATGCTGGACAGCCGGCGCTGCTCAGGGCAGCAACATGCTGTTACATATCTACAGATGTCCGCCCACCCCACCAGCCCCACCCCTCCCTCCGCCTTCCCTCTGGTGCTGTTTCAGGGATAAGTGTCAGTGCGTCGGGATGTACAGATGCTGATCCGTCATTGTTAGAGGCCAGGCAAGTGCCCATAGTAATAATCTTTCTCCTCCAAACCCCCACACCCGGCCACATGACTTTTGTGGAAGGCTGAGGCTCCTTTGTCAGGCTGCAGGTGACCCCTGACCTCTCAGCCCCCCCTCCGTTAGGTTCACACACACACTTTCACATGTCGTCAAACCCTAAGTCACACTTTCTCACAAGTCGTGTGCAGCACCACCCCCCACAGGCACACTTTCACACAAAGACACCAATTCAACCTTGTCCTTCCTTCTGCTTTCTTCTGGGAGCTCTTTGTGGGTGGTGAAGCCTCCTGCAAGTCATTAATGCACAGTGTGCCAAAGTGAGGAGAGCCTCCGCCCTCAATTAAGGGAAGAGGAGTGACATGGGCTAGACATCGGCTGCAGAAAGAAAAGAAAGATTTATTGTTTGAGTCTCCATAACACAGAGGGCAGAATACCTCTTACCAACATTTGTTCAGAAATAGTTGTATTCATCAGTTAATCAGCATGAACATTTTAGGAGCTTCACACATCACCAGTCCCCACTGGGGGGCTCACACATTATCCCAGTGGATAAACAACCGAAAAACATGTCTCACAACCATCAGGGAGTTTTAGCAGGAGGTCGTTTAAACTTCTTAAGGCAAGAAGTGAAGAAACAAAGTATGTCAGTCACTGTTAAGGACACACAGAAGGAGGTTTGCTGAACCCGTCGCATGGATTCAAAGACCATGCAGAACAGGCTTCCAGTACTGTGTTATGGAAAAATGAGCAAGAATCAAAGATGTAAAAAGATGAAGGACTAGGATGAATATTGATGTTGAGCCTATTTGGAAATTAACCCATTTTCTCTGCACTAAAGCAGGAACGGAAAAGAAAGTCTGACCTCCTTTTTACCTCTCTTTTCTTTTCTGTGCGAGAGAACTTGTATGAGTCGTTAACTCATTGGTATCTAACACCAAACTCATCACAACACAGACACAATTTAGTTCAAATGACATCAACAACACTTGTGTAAAAGAAATGAATGTCAGTATAGATGGTTATAGCTGTGAACAGGAAGGATCTCCTGTGGCTGTCCGTGTAACAAGAGATTTGAAGAAGCCTCAGACTCTGGCACTGTTACTGAGTCAGTGTGTTGTGAAGTGGATGCTCAGTGTTCATCGTGTTCTTCATTTTATGAAGCTTCCTTCTTTTTGCAGTTAGAGCTGGAGGCTCCTGAACAGAGCCAGACTTCTTTATCAGTTTGTTTTGTTTTTTATTTAAGTCTTTTAAGGCTCTGATGCTCCTGTCAACAGAAGTTCCCAGACAGGTCGAAAAGCTGAACACAGGTGGAAAACTAAACTACGGGTTCATTATAAAGAAAGACTGAGCAGATATAAGACGGAGCTGAGGAATGCAAGGCGGTCATATCAGCCAGTCAGAGTTTCTGTGCTCGACGCAGGATATGTGCGTGTCTGTGTCCACTGAGAGAAACCAGGACACCGTTTTGTCCAATCAGTCATAAGAACCTGGATGACATCACACATCACCTGAACTCCACCACTTGCTGCCTTGATACTCTGCCAACAGGGTTTTTCAGTGTTGCACATTGTATGTCCTCAGATCTTCTAGAAATTGAAAATACAATTCTGCTGCAGGTATCTTTCCTCAGTGCCTAAAAACAGGCGTCATGAAGCCACTTTTAAAACAGAATAGTCCAGACAGGTCACTAATGAACATCTATAGGCCCGTATCAAACCTCCCCGTTCTTAGTGAAATCATAGGAAAAGCTGCATTTCACTGGACCACAACAGTGGGCTTGCGTATAACAGCTGCTGGTGTAACCTGGGCCACATAATAGTGAAAGAGATCTGGTGTTGTTGAAACCTAGAGCAGCCAAGAGAGTTCAGTCATCTGATCACCACCAGTGTTTACGTTACCCCGAGTGCCGATACAGCCACTGCATGT
>CM026205.1:31050229-31063717 GCA_014839995.1 Xenentodon cancila
AGACCACTGCTCTACACAATAATACTGTACGACAGACATCATTTACGATGTGCAAAAATGGCCACACCTTCAAACAAACAGACTGTGATGGTGTAACAGAAGAGCCCTTCAAAATCCAGTGTCACATCCCATCACTTTGTCAGAAGGCCTCCAGCCAAATCTGTAGATGCTTGTGTTTAAGGTGGTTAATGCTGCACAGCGCCAGTCATCTTACTTGCACATTGACACTCATGCAGAACTAGGTTTAGTTGCAGTTCCTCGACTGGCCGCTAGAGGCTGGCTGCAAAAGTGAGTCAACCTCTATGGACTCCCATGTAAAATGCCTAACTTTAAAGTAGAAATAAACATATTTACAGCCTGGTTAAAAAAACCCATTTTGTTCTCATTCGTTTGATTTCACATCCACAATAACTCAGAGGGGGTGAATTGGAGTGAAAGTAGCCGTTATCACTTCCTCATCCGTAAACGACATGCCATTGAAGCCAGCAGAGCAACCAGCCGCTTTTAAGACCCCAGCATCGGATAAATGCAGCAGTCATTTTTGACATGTTTAGCAGTTTATCTATTTTAGCAGATATTTTGGTGCGGTTCAGCTGAAGGAGCTGGAACTTGCTGAGTAACACGACTGCGCCTCATACGAGAAAAAATGGGCTTCCAAACCAGTCTTCAGAAACTGATGGGTCACGTGACCAAATGCTTCATCATTGTTTTATACAGACTTTGATGTTGCATCAGTAATCTGGTTTGGTCTGTGTGCTCCAACAATTGATGATCAAGCTTCCTTTTAAATGCACCGCATGGCCACAACAAAGCTAAAATATGAAGAGAGTTTTTTAAGACAAACTTTCCCATGCTTCATTAAAAGAGTAGCCTTCAACAAATCTTAACTCATTAAATGGACATTCATGAAAGCCTGTAGCACAGGTGACGTTTTTAATAGTATTCATTGAAATATTTACAAAGTCAAAACTAATTAACAGTTGCTGACGTGCGCCCCATGGATTTGTGGTTGCAGTATCACGTTGTGACCCACTGCATATCCATTAGTCGTTTTATTAATTGTGAAGTTCATGTTGTTATGAGATGTATTTAAAAAAAACACTAATCTGGCCTTAAAATGATTGATAGTCTTCAGAATGTTGAATAGTTATTAAAGGATACCTGGCTCTTATCTAAAGTGCAACTTATGCATTTGTACAGCAGCTATGCAGGCTTTCAAGTCCTGAAACTGCAGGGTCGCTGCTCAGCGGAGGACAAGACCAAAAGCCTCTAAGTGACTTAAAAAGTCACGTCGCCGCTTAATACCTGTTGTTATGTGCACCTGTGGTTAAGCCTGCCCTAAAATGATCACATCAAGTCTGAAAGGTCTTTTTTCTGTTTTCACACAGTTATGTTTTAACAGGATTTTAAGTAATTTTCTTAACAAAACGATATGTATCTCACATTCACCCTGGTTAGGACTTGAGTGATACAGTGATTTCTCACCAACTTCTTCCATGTTTTATTTTGTGGTTGTAACATATGGATAATTGTGTATTACTGTGGCAAACAGCTATTAGAGAAGCATGTCCAAACAAAGAAGATGCAAGATGATGTCAGCATGATGAAGCAGTCCTTGAGTGTAGACGACCGATGTGTCTTTCTTATATTATTTCTTGTATTTACAGCAGCCTTGCTCGGGTGCTTGCGGTGACCAAGTGCTCTGCCTTAATGAAACACAAGTTTATTTCTGGTGTTGGGTTTCCTGAGTTACGTCCAGGACAGGTTAGAGTCTCAGAAGTGGATGGAGCTCTATCAAATGTCCTAAAAAGGATAGCTGTGCAGCTGCGTGTATACGTGCAGGAGAGGAAGGAGGAAACAGTTTTGATTGGAAATATTTATCTTGGAAAGTGAAGGCTGGAAACCACAAGTCTCTCCCGTTCAGTCTCTTGCGTTCTCTGTTTTTGCCTGCTCCACCCCCACCTCCACCCTCCTGGTGTCCCATAACCAAAATGGACCATTCCACATCACTTGAAACATAATACCCCTTCTGCCCCACCCCCACCCTTTTGAGGGAATTCAAAACAATAAGGTCTTTATACTCTGTCTTTGTGTCTGTCTCTCTCTGCAGACACAGTCGACCCTACGCTCCCCTCCATACCTCAACAATTCTACCCCTCCCTCCCTCCCTCCCTCCTTCCACAGCCTAAACAATGAACGAGCGCCGCTGCTTTTGAATCATTTTCTCTGGCAGACATCTATCTTCATATAAACACATAAACTGCACCTTTACAGTCTGATTCCCTCTCAACTAATACAGGCAATACTAACTAATAACTAACTAATACAACTGATAAGTTTTACATGGCAAGTCACTTAGTGAGGTATACTATGATAGGACCCCCCCCCCCCCCCCCCCCCCCCCCCCCCCCCCCCCCCACACGCACAGACACTCACACACTCACACACACACACCAGCTGCCGTTTCACTACAGCTGTGTAGAGCATGAATGACAAACGGCTTGAGAGTTCCCAAAGTAAGTTTTGATCCTTAACATTTAGGACAATAATGAAAAAACAGCATGAACTGCAAAATACAGCAGAAATGTCCCACGTGCATGCGTGGGTCTCAGACATCACAGACAGCTGACATCTCATACCCTGAGCGAAGGCTTGGCTCCTCATTTCAAGCTCTGCGTTGGTGTGTCTTCCTAAAATGTAGAACTCACTTGTGTAACCATATTAGCTTCCAGTTAGGACATTTTATTATTCGATGTGACTGAAGCCATCATATCTACATTTCAGTTATGCTGCATATACTGTAGCCATAAAATGTAAAAGACATGTTGTCATCATGCATAAAACAGTCAACAGTCATCGAAGATCACCATATCTGTGCCAATGCTGTGACCCTGTTGTCTGAAGTTTCCTGATGACTTTTTGCTAGACTCAAATATTTGTGAATTAAAGACAGAACAGACCCAGAAATCTGAGCTTTTCTGTTCCTGTGGGGTCTTAGACTCAGGAAAAGTTTCTCATGGCTTTCATATACGTAAATCACACTTTTCAATTCAATTCAATTTTATTTATATATCGTCTATTACAACACAAGTTGTCTCCAGGATCTTTCCAGAGACCAGAACATGACCCCCGAGCAATTATTACATAAACAACGGCAGGTAAAAACTTCCCAAGTGGAAGAAAAACCTTAAACCAAACAGTGGCAGGAAAAACTTCCTTTTAAGAAGGAAGAAACCTGGACCAGGACCTGGATCATAAGGGGGGAACTTTTGTGATTTGCATTTCAATTCAAAAATACTTTATTTACCCTTGAAAGAACATTAATAAATTAATTTGAATGTCATTGTTAAAAAGATTGGAAGTAAAACATGAATATTTGCAATATCACTTTATTGATATATGGGAATGGTAGGTTTTACACGACTTAGATTGAAGTAAATAAAATCAGCTGTGATATCAGAGGAAGGTTGTTCTCTGCATGGTTGTAATAAACGTGGTTGGACTAGAGGCTTCAGCTGAACAGAAACTGACGGAGTGAACAATTTTAAACCAGAAGCATGGGCCAAGGACGTAAATAGGAGCGAACATTTAGCTTTCCAAAATGTTTGTCATAAACCTCCCAACACATGTGGACAAAGTTTTGTGTCAAAGTAGGATGGAGAGACTAGTTATGTTCTGGAACTCCTTTGCTGAATCTATGAATCTGTGAATCTGTGAATTTGTGAGTCTGTGACTCTGTGACTGTGAGTCTGTGAATCAGTGAATCTGTGAGTCTTTGACTCTGTGAGTCTTTGACTCTGTGAGTCTTTGACTCTGTGACTCTGTGAATCTGTGAGTATTTGACTCTGTGACTCTGTGAGTCTTTGACTCTGTGAGTCTTTGACTCTGTGACTCTGTGACTCTGTGACTCTGTGACTCTGTGACTCTGTGAATCTGTGACTCTGGGACTCGGTGACTCTGTGAATCTCTGAATTTGTGAATATGTGACTCTGTGACTCTGTGACTCTGTGACTCTGTGACTCTATGACTCTGTGACTATATGACTCTGTGAATCTGTGAGTATTTGACTCTGTGACTCTGTGAATCTGTAAATCTGTAAATCTGTAAATCTGTAAATCTGTAAATCTGTGACTCTGTGAATCGTTGACTCTTTAACTCTGTGACTCTGTGAATCTGCGAATATGTGACACTGTGACTCTGTGATTCTGTGAATATCTGAATATGTTACTCTGTGACTCTGTGACTCTTTGACTCTGTGCCTCTCTGACTATGTGAATTTATGACTCTGTGAATCTGTGACTCTGTGACTCTGTGACTTTTTGAGTCTTTCACTTTTTGACTCTGTGACTTTGTGACTCTGTGACTCTGTGACTCTGTGACTCTGAATCTGTGAATCTGTGGCTCTGTGACTCTGAAAATCTGTGACTATTTGAATATGTGACTTTGTGAATCTGTGACTCTGTGAAGGTTTGACTCTGACTCTGTGAATCTGTGAATTAATGACTGTGAATTTGTGAATATGTGAATATGTGAATATGTGACTTTGTGAATCTGTGAATATGTGACACTGTGACTCTGTGATTCTGTGAATATCTGAATATGTTACTCTGTGACTCTGTGACTCTTTGACTCTGTGACTCTCTGACTATGTGAATTTATGACTCTGTGAATCTGCGAATATGTGACACTGTGACTCTGTGATTCTGTGAATATCTGAATATGTTACTCTGTGACTCTGTGACTCTTTGACTCTGTGACTCTCTGACTATGTGACTTTGTGACTCTGTGACTCTGTGACTCTGAATCTGTGACTCTGTGGCTCTGTGACTCTGAAAATCTGTGACTATTTGAATATGTGACTTTGTGAATCTGTGACTCTGTGAAGGTTTGACTCTGACTCTGTGAATCTGTGAATCTGTGAATTTTGAATCTGTGAATCTGTGAATCTGTGAATCTGTGAATCTGTGAATCTGTGACTCTGTGACTCTGTCACTCTATGACTGTGACTCCGTGACTCTGTGAATATGTGTCTCTGTGACTCTTTAAATCTGTGACTTTGTGACTCTGTGACTCTGTGAATTTATGACTCTGTGAGTCTGTGAATCTGTGAATCTGTGAATCTGTGAATCTGTGAATCTGTGACTATGTTAATTTATGACTCATTGTTTCTTTGACTCTTTGGCTCTTTGACTCTTTGACTCTGTGAATCTGTGAGTCTTTGACTATGTGACTCTTTGACTCTGTGACTCTGTGAATCTGTGACTCTGTGACTCTGTGACTCTGTGATTCTGTGAATCTGTGAATCTGTGAATCTGTAAATCTGTGAAGGTTTGACTCTGACTCTGTGAATCTGTGACTCTATGACTATGTGAATCTGTGACTCCATGAATCTTTGACTCTGAGACTCTGTGAATCTGTGAATCTGTGGATCTGTGAATCTGTGATTCTGGTAATTAATGACTCTGTGAATCTGTGACTCTGTGACTTTGTGAATCTGTGATTTTTGAATCTGTGAATCTGTGAATCTGTGAATCTGTGAATCTGTCACTCTGTCACTCTATGACTGTGACTCTGTGACTCTGTGACTCTGTGACTCTGTGACTCTGTGACTCTGTGAATCTGTGACTCTGTAAATCTGTGACTTTGTGACTATTTGAAAATGTGACGTTGTGAATCTATGAATATGTGAATCTGTGATTCTGTGAATTAATGACTCTGTGAATCTGTGACTCTGTGAATTTGTGAATATGTGACTTTGTGAATCTGTGATTTTTGAATCTGTGAATCTGTGAATCTGTCACTCTGTCACTCTATGACTGTGACTCTGTGACTCTGTGACTCTGTAAATCTGTGACTTTGTGACTATTTGAACATGTGACTTTGTGAATCTATGAATATGTGAATCTGTGATTCTGTGAATTAATGACTCTGTGAATCTGTGACTCTGTGACTCTGTGAATTTGTGAATATGTGACTTTGTGAATCTGTGATTTTTTAATCTGTGAATCTTTCCCTCTGTCACTCTGTCACTCTGTCACTCTATGACTGTGACTCTGTGACTCTGTGACTCTGTGAATCTGTGAATCTGTGACTCTGTACATCTGTGACTTTGTGACTATTTGAACATGTGACTTTGTGAATCTATGAATCCGTGAATCTGTGATTCTGTGAATTAATGACTCTGTGAATCTGTGACTCTGTGAATTTGTGAATATGTGAATTTGTGAATCTGTGATTTTTGAATCTGTGAATCTGTGAATCTTTGAATCTGTGAATCTGTCACTCTGTCACTCTATGACTGTGACTCTGTGACTCTGTGAATCTGTGACTCTGTGAATCTTTGTCTATGTGACTCTTTAAATCTGTGACTTTGTGACTCTGTGACTCTGTGAATGTATGACTCTATGAGTCTGTGAATCTGTGATTCTGTGAATTAATGACTCTGTGAATCTGTGACTCTGTGAATTTGTCAAAATGTTACTTTGTGAATCTGTGATTTCTGAATCTGTGAATCTGTGAATCTGTGAGTCTGTGACTATGTGACTCTGTGAATATGTGACTCTGTGAATTTGTGACTCTGTGAATCTGTGATTCTGTGATTCTGTGATTCTGTGATTCTGTGATTCTGTGAATCTGTGAGTCTTTGACTCTGTGACTCTGTGAATCATTGACTCTGTGAATCTGTGACTCTGTGACTCTGTGACTCTGTGATTCTGTGAATCTGTGAATCTGTGAATCTGTAAATCTGTGAAGGTTTGACTCTGACTCTGTGAATCTGTGACTCTATGACTATGTGAATCTGTGACTCCATGAATCTTTGACTCTGAGACTCCGTGAATCTGTGAATCTGTGGATCTGTGAATCTGTGATTCTGGTAATTAATGACTCTGTGAATCTGTGACTCTGTGAATTTGTGAATATGTGACTTTGTGAATCTGTGATTTTTGAATCTGTGAATCTGTCCCTCTGTCACTCTGTCACTCTGTCACTCTATGACTGTGACTCTGTGACTCTGTGACTCTGTGAATCTGTGAATCTGTGAATCTGTGACTCTGTACATCTGTGACTTTGTGACTATTTGAACATGTGACTTTGTGAATCTATGAATCCGTGAATTTGTGATTCTGTGAATTAATGACTCTGTGAATCTGTGACTCTGTGAATTTGTGAATATGTGAATTTGTGAATCTGTGATTTTTGAATCTGTGAATCTGTGAATCTGTGAATCTTTGAATCTGTGAATCTGTCACTATGTCACTCTATGACTGTGACTCTGTGACTCTGTGACTCTGTGACTCTGTGAATCTGTGACTCTGTGAATCTGTGTCTATGTGACTCTTTAAATCTGTGACTTTGTGACTCTGTGACTCTGTGAATGTATGACTCTATGAGTCTGTGAATCTGTGAATCTGTGAATTAATGACTCTGTGAATCTGTGACTCTGTGAATTTGTCAAAATGTTACTTTGTGAATCTGTGATTTTTGAATCTGTGAATCTGTGAGTCTGTGACTATGTGACTCTGTGAATATGTGACTCTGTGAATTTGTGACTCTGTGAATCTGTGATTCTAACAATCTGTGACTATTTGAATATGTGACTTTGTGAATCGGTGACTATGTGAATCTGTGACTCCATTAATCTGTGAATCTGTGGCTCTGTGACTCTGACAATCTGTGACTATTTGAATTTGTGACTTTGTGAATCTATGAATATGTGAATCTGTGATTATGTGAATTAATGACTCTGTGAATTTGTGAATATGTGACTTTGTGAATCTGTGATTTTTGAATCTGTGAATCTGTGAATCTGTGAATCTGTGAATCTGTGAATCTGTCACTCTGTCACTCTGTCACTCTATGACTGTGACTCTGTGACTCTGTGACTCTGTGACTCTGTGACTCTGTGACTCTGTGACTCTGTGACTCTGTGACTCTGTGAATCTGTGACTCTGTAAATCTGTGACTTTGTGACTATTTGAAAATGTGACGTTGTGAATCTATGAATATGTGAATCTGTGATTCTGTGAATTAATGACTCTGTGAATCTGTGACTCTGTGAATTTGTGAATATGTGACTTTGTGAATCTGTGATTTTTGAATCTGTGAATCTGTGAATCTGTCACTCTGTCACTCTATGACTGTGACTCTGTGACTCTGTGACTCTGTAAATCTGTGACTTTGTGACTATTTGAACATGTGACTTTGTGAATCTATGAATATGTGAATCTGTGATTCTGTGAATTAATGACTCTGTGAATCTGTGACTCTGTGACTCTGTGAATTTGTGAATATGTGACTTTGTGAATCTGTGATTTTTTAATCTGTGAATCTGTCCCTCTGTCACTCTGTCACTCTGTCACTCTATGACTGTGACTCTGTGACTCTGTGACTCTGTGAATCTGTGAATCTGTGACTCTGTACATCTGTGACTTTGTGACTATTTGAACATGTGACTTTGTGAATCTATGAATCCGTGAATCTGTGATTCTGTGAATTAATGACTCTGTGAATCTGTGACTCTGTGAATTTGTGAATATGTGAATTTGTGAATCTGTGATTTTTGAATCTGTGAATCTGTGAATCTTTGAATCTGTGAATCTGTGAATCTGTCACTCTGTCACTCTATGACTGTGACTCTGTGACTCTGTGAATCTGTGACTCTGTGAATCTGTGTCTATGTGACTCTTTAAATCTGTGACTTTGTGACTCTGTGACTCTGTGAATGTATGACTCTATGAGTCTGTGAATCTGTGATTCTGTGAATTAATGACTCTGTGAATCTGTGACTCTGTGAATTTGTCAAAATGTTACTTTGTGAATCTGTGATTTTTGAATCTGTGAATCTGTGAATCTGTGAGTCTGTGACTATGTGACTCTGTGAATATGTGACTCTGTGAATTTGTGACTCTGTGAATCTGTGATTCTGTGATTCTGTGATTCTGTGATTCTGTGAATCTGTGAGTCTTTGACTCTGTGACTCTGTGAATCATTGACTCTGTGAATCTGTGACTCTGTGACTCTGTGACTCTGTGATTCTGTGAATCTCTGAATCTGTGAATCTGTAAATCTGTGAAGGTTTGACTCTGACTCTGTGAATCTGTGACTCTATGACTATGTGAATCTGTGACTCCATGAATCTTTGACTCTGAGACTCTGTGAATCTGTGAATCTGTGGATCTGTGAATCTGTGATTCTGGTAATTAATGACTCTGTGAATCTGTGACTCTGTGAATTTGTGAATATGTGACTTTGTGAATCTGTGATTTTTGAATCTGTGAATCTGTCCCTCTGTCACTCTGTCACTCTGTCACTCTGTCACTCTGTCACTCTATGACTGTGACTCTGTGACTCTGTGACTCTGTGAATCTGTGAATCTGTGACTCTGTACATCTGTGACTTTGTGACTATTTGAACATGTGACTTTGTGAATCTATGAATCCGTGAATCTGTGATTCTGTGAATTAATGACTCTGTGAATCTGTGACTCTGTGAATTTGTGAATATGTGAATTTGTGAATCTGTGATTTTTGAATCTGTGAATCTGTGAATCTGTGAATCTTTGAATCTGTGAATCTGTCACTCTGTCACTCTATGACTGTGACTCTGTGACTCTGTGACTCTGTGACTCTGTGACTCTGTGAATCTGTGACTCTGTGAATCTGTGTCTATGTGACTCTTTAAATCTGTGACTTTGTGACTCTGTGACTCTGTGAATGTATGACTCTATGAGTCTGTGAATCTGTGATTCTGTGAATTAATGACTCTGTGAATCTGTGACTCTGTGAATTTGTCAAAATGTTACTTTGTGAATCTGTGATTTTTGAATCTGTGAATCTGTGAGTCTGTGACTATGTGACTCTGTGAATATGTGACTCTGTGAATTTGTGACTCTGTGAATCTGTGATTCTGTGATTCTGTGATTCTGTGAATCTGTGAGTCTTTGACTCTGTGACTCTGTGAATCATTGACTCTGTGAATCTGTGACTCTGTGACTCTGTGATTCTGTGAATCTGTGAATCTGTGAATCTGTGTCTCTGTGAATCTGTGTCTCTGTGACTCTTTGAATCTGTGACTTTGTTACTCTGTGACTCTGTTTTGACAAAGTTTTGTGTCAAAGGTGGATGGAGACAAGCCACAAACATTCTGGGTGAATGTCCTTTGGACGGTCATATCAACTCAATGTTCAAAGACACAAAGAAACAAAGAAGGAACAGAAAAAAAGCAATGTGAAACATGGAGGAAGACTAGTTATGTTCTGGAGCTCCTTTGCTGCATCTGTGACTCTGTGAATCTGTGACTCTGTGACTCTGTGAATCTTTGGCTCTGTGACTCTGTGAATCTGTGACTCTGTCACTCTATGACTGTGACTCCGTGACTGTGACTCCGTGACTCCGTGACTCCGTGACTCTGTGAATCTGTGAATCTGTGTCTCTGTGAATCTTTAAATCTGTGACTCTGTGAATCTGTGACTCTGTCACTCTGTCACTCTATGACTGTGACCCCGTGACTGTGACTCCGTGACTCTGTGAATCTTTGAATCTGTGAGTCTGTGACTCTGTGAATCTGTGACTCTGTGACTCTCTCACTCTGTCACTCTGTTACTCAATAAAGTCTGATTTTATCTTAAAATCGGTATAAATGAATCAGACAAGGAGTTTTGAAATTAATTTTTATCTGTAATTAACTGAAGTTAATTGTGAATAATAAAGTATAAATTTTATGCAAGCTTGTTTGAATATGGAATGCTTCTTTTCCTCCAAAAACCTAGGTTACTCAGGGTCAGGTCAGGATGTGTCTTGCTATGATTTCTTTGTACTATCAGAAACAATCATATTCTCCACAAATCTTCAACAAAATAAGTACAGACAGAGACACTGACATGCACATTAGTTCAATGCTCAGCAATAACTTCGGGCTGGAGGAGAGGCGAGCCAATGCACGGCCCATGTGTTAGGAGTCACTCTGGGAGAGCAGCCACGCTTGGATTAGTCTCGTATTTCTCTCCTGCTTCCATTCTGTTCTTCTTTCTCCTTCCCCTCCTCCATCTTTCTTTCCACCTCTCCCCTCCATATTTCCTTATTTTTTCATTCTGAAAACCAGCCACAGACTTGAATCCTCTCGTCTTCTCATCACACACAAACACACACACACATGAACGCAAACACACACACACACACACACACACACACACACACACACACACTCACGCACATACGCACACACACACACTCACGCACATACGCACACACACACTCTCACTCACACACACACTCGCGCACAAACACACACACACACACACACACACAAACACACACACACACACACACACACACACACACACACGCGCACACACACACACACACACACACATACACACACACACACACTCGCACACACACACACACACAAACACACTCACACACACACCACACTCTCACACACACACACACACACACACACACACACACACACACACTCACACACACACACACTCTCACACACACACACACTCTCACACACACACACACACACACACCACACACACACACACACACACACACACACACACACACACTTACACTGAGAGAGGGGTTGGAGACTGAGAGAAAAAGCAGTACAGGATATAGTCATACTTTTGAGCCAAATTCAACTGAAACCCACACAAAGCTCAAGGGACTCTCATGTGCCTAACATGAAAAATTAGTACAAAAATAAAGTAAAAATCAGTATGCAGAAAGAAAAGAGTGGGAAGACAGGCTGCAGTGGGAACAGCTCTGGCTCCTCTAAAACTAAAAATGCAGCCTCTCTCTGTTTTCAAAACCCCACCAGAGCGACACAGTTTGGGGACTGCAGCTAGTCCAATATTGGTTTTGAATGATGTAAGGAACATGTTATTCAGGAGAGTCCCGTCAGTGTTCAGCTCTGGAAAGCAAGGATTTCACTGGCTTCACTGGCTTTCACTGATTTTCTCTGGATTTCACTGGCTTTCACTGGTTTTCACTGGATTTCACTGGCAATGCGTCTACAGGCTCAGAAACGAGGCACCGTCTCCCACTGGCACTTGTTGATGCAGACGACGAGGGGAAAAGAGAGCCCTGCCCATGTCGGAGTCCTGTAGGACAGATCATTTTTCTGCTACAGATCCCTTTATGTTTGGGGTTTTTTAAATGGAAGATCTGTAGTATTTAAACTAAATCTGCATGAGTCCTGATTTTGCTCTTGATGAGTTTCAGAGGGTCTACAAAAATCTGGTCACTGAGAGCTTTGGCTTTTCAGACCTCATTACCATTGAGGGTTTCTTTTAAATTCATATCATTTGTTATGCAAATGAGCAACATACGAACCATAATGTTGGGAAAGAAATAGCTACTTTGTTGTTACAACAATTAAACTGCTCACATTTTAATTTCTACCCTCATGAGCAGAGATATGCAGAGGCACCTCAGGGGTCTGTTGCTCCAACCCGAAAAGATGGACGCCCACTTTCCTCTGCTAAATGCTTATTTGAACTCTGTAGAATATGTTTAGAAAAACAGAAGATCACATTTCTCAAATCTAAAGGTTATAAAAGTAAAGTAAGTCAAATGTTGTTTGCACATACAAAGTTCTTCACAATAAAACACAGGCCAAACCATAAAATATAAAACAAAACTACAAAACTAGGAAAAGGAAATTGAAAATTATACATTTTTAGAGGGAGGGGGTTCTAGAAGGAGGGAATTCTCAAACAAGAGCGTTCCACAGGGAAGGGGTTCCAGAAGGAGGGGGTTCCAGAAGGAAGGGGTTCCAGAAGCAGGGGGTTCCAGAAGGAGGGGGTTCCAGAAGGAAGGGGTTCCAGAAGGAGGAGGTTGTAGAGGGAAGTTTGTATTTTATGGAAGTTTATTAAGGTCAAATGACAGAATGTTTTGGACAGATTGCAGTTTTGTTTGTCTTTTTATAATTAAGTCTGAAAATGAATTTCAAGCTGTTATAATTATTCATGTTTTACATAATATTTCTGGCTCAGTTTGAAATTTGTGACATAAGTTAGTCTTTTTGTTTTGTTTTGTTTTGTTTTGTTTTGTTTTGTTTTGTTTTGTTTTGTTTTGTTTTGTTTTTATTGATCCATTCAAAACCACTTATACTAAAACTATATAATACTACATATACTACATATATACTAAACATACTAAACTACATATTAAATATGCTACACCTATAGACATACACTACACTATATACTACATGTACTACATATATATTAAATATGCTACACCATTTAGTACATATACTACACATATACTACATACTACACATATTATACTAACTACACTAATTATACATATACACAATATATTAAATATGCTACACCATATAGTACATATACTACACTATATACTACATATACTACATTATATACTATATACTAAACACATTAAATATGCTACACCATATAGTACATACACTACACTATATACTACATGTACTACATATAAATATGCTACACCA
>CM026205.1:31063917-31106335 GCA_014839995.1 Xenentodon cancila
ATATATACACATACACACAAGTATACACATACATATACACACATATACACAATGGTAAATCACTGGGGGCTGCTCACTAGTGAAACTAGTTGATGGGTTAAAAGCAGAGGTCCAATTTTGGTGTGCATCGTACATCGTGCACGATGTCCATACTGACAAGAATGGTCATGAAAAAATAAATAAATAAATAAACACACATATACATATATACACATACACACAAATATACACACATATATATACACATTCATACACACGTATATACAAATACACACAAATACACACATATACACATACATATACATATACACACATATACATATATACACATATATATATATACACATATACATATATACTCACACACACACACACACACACACACACACACACACACACACACACACACACACACACTCACAAACACACTCGCACACACATACACACACACACACAGGTTGGTCCATCACCACAAGCTGGAGGAAGATACACAACCTCATGAGGATACAGCAGGATTTTATTAAAGTCGTTGCTGGCTAACTTTAATAAAGCAACTCAGTGAACTATCTTGATCCTGTTATTTGTTCATACGGATCAAGATGAAACACTACCTTTTCCTGCACAGCCATCTTCTTCACCAACCTCTCCTTCCTGTCTTTCCATCTATGCAGTTGAACACTGCCTTTACATTCAACCTGCACCCATGTGTGTGAAATGTTATTTAGAGTCAGAGTCAAGTTTATTGTCAATTCTACCACATGTGAGACACATACAGAGAATCGAAATGACGTTACCCTCAAACCCTCGGTGCTACACAATAAATACATTTTTATCACAAAGTGCAAGTTAAAAAGAGACAAGAAACAAGTTGTGACATGACAACAACAGTTTTTCGGTTTGATTAAAGTGACCTGGTGCAAAGCAGGCGGTCCAGTTCTGCCAAAAGTTCCTGGTGCAGATACTGAGATCAGAGTGAGTGAGGGGGGGGGGCAAGGCGGGAAACGGTGGAAGAGCAGGGAGAGTGTTAAGTGTCCTGATGGCCTGGTGGACGAAGCTGTCCTTCAGTCGGCTGGTTCTGGCCCGGAGGGTCCGCAGCCTCCTCCCTGATGGCAGCAGACTGAAGAGGCTGTGTGACGGGTGGGTGGGGTCTCTCACAATGCTGAGGGCTTTGGAGTCAGACAGGTCTGTAAATGTCCTGAAGTGAGGGGAGAGAGACACCAACGATCTTCTCAGCTGCTCTCACGACGCGTTGGAGAGACTTGCGGCAGGTTGCGGTGCAGGATCCGTACCACACGGTGATGCAGCTGGTCAGGATGCTCTCGATGGTGCCTCTGTAGAAGGTGTACCTGATGGGGGCTGGGGCTCTGGCTCTTGGCAGTTTGCGGAGGAAGTAGAGACGCTGCTGTGCCTTCTTGGCGAGTGATGCAGTGTTAACTGTCCAGGAGAGGTCCTCTGAGATGTGGACACACACACATGACACACACACATATGACTCGTGGTTAAACGTGGATGTGGTTGCTGAAGGCAAGCCAGAGGTCAACTGAGAACAATCAGGACACAGTTCACAGTTTTTATTTTATTCAGCTCTTATTATTTGTTCAGTATTCTTTAAGTAGTATTGTGGGCAGATTCTCTTTTGGACCATCTATCACCACCGTATCTCGCTTCAGCAGTACGGCTTAACCTCTTTTACTGCTCGTACAGCTAAAATCAAATCTAATCAAATTTAACAGCCAAATTATCAAGATGTATATAATTGTATACATACATATTGTATGTATAAAATACAGATGACCACTACACCTCCCTACAGATGACTACTACACCTCCCTACAGATGACCACCACATCCCCCCTAGAGATGACCACTACACCTCCCTACAGATGACTACTACACCTCCCTACAGATGACCACTACATCCCCCCTACAGGTGACTACTACACCCCCCTACAGATGACCACTACATCCCCCCTACAGATGACCACTACACCTCCCTACAGATGACCACTACATCCCCCCTACAGATGACCACTACATCCCCCCTACAGATGACCACTACACCTCCCTACAGATGACCACTACATCCCCCCTACAGGTGACTACTACACCCCCCTACAGATGACCACTACACCTCCCTACAGATGACCACTACATCCCCCCTACAGATGACTACTACAGCATTACAAAAACCCATCACTTTGAAGTAAATGTGGAGAAACAATGGAGAAGAGCTACCACAGATCTAAGGAGCACCGATTACACGACCAAAAAATACGACTCAGTACATTAGAATAAACTATAATGTGACCCTGGGACAGTCTAAGTGCAAAACCAAAATGTGAATGATGTCTCCCGGAAGTAGAAGGACATACCAAGGAGAAACCAGGACTGGAACCAGGACTAGAAGTAGGACTTGAACAAATTGTAGAACCAGTTCTGGAACCAGGACTAGAACTGGAATTGAACCAGGACTGGAACCAAAAAGGAAACCAGGGCTGGAACTAGAACTGGAACCAGGACCTGAACCAGAACTAGAATTAGGACTCAAACTCGGACTGGAACCAGGAAGAAAACCACAACTGAAACAAGGAAGGAAACCAGGAGTTGAACCAGGACTAGAACTAGGACTGGAACCAAGAAGGAAACCAGAACTCGAACCAGGACATGAACTAGTACTGGAACCGGGAAGGAAACCAGGATTTAAGGGTGGGTAATGCATTGCGTCACTTCCCCTTTGTTGTTCGCGGTCTGTGTCTGTCTGCACGACGTTACGGGCTCTGATTCTTCGAATCCTTATACTCTGATTTTAGTTTGTTTTGATCATAAAAAACTACATCTTGTAAACTTCTCTTTGAATCGAGCACTTGTACCTTTTCTCTTATCTAACTTTCATTTCCACCGGTCACCGGTACAGGTTCCGTCTCCTGTCCTCTCAGCATGGCCTCCTCTCCCACCGTTTCTCCTTCTTACTGCTCAGTGTGTGAAATGTTCAGTTATTCCTCTGCCTCCTTTAGTGAAAACGGTAAGTGTATAAAATGTAGTTTGTTTGTAGCTTTGGAGGCGAGGCTCAGTGAGTTAGAGGTCCGGTTCACCAACTAGACCATAGTCCGGTAGACTCGGTAGCTTGTCAGGCTGAAGTAGCGGCGGACCGGCCAGGAGGAGCTGCTGGTAGCCGCCCCCCTACAGCTCCCGAGCCGCCGGGCAGTCAGGGCGGCTGGGTGACGGTTCGGAGGAAGCGTAGTCCCAAAAGGCGCATGGAACACCACCATTCGCTTCATGTCTCCAACCGTTTTTCCCCACTCAGTGACACACCCGCTGAGAAACCGACCTTGGTGATTGGCGACTCTATTTTGAGACATGTGAGGCCGACTCCAGCGACCATAGTTAGGTGCATCCCGGGGGCCATAGCGGGCGACGTTGAAGCAAACTTGAAGCTGCTGGCAAAGAGTAATCGTTAATACAGTAAAGTTATCATCCATGTCGGCGCTAATGACATCCGGCTACACCAGTCGGAGGTCACTAAAATTAATATTGTGTCGGTGTGTAACTACGCCAAAACCATGCCGAACTCCGTAGTTTTCTCTGGTCCCCTCCCCAATCTGACCGGTGATGACATGTTTAGCCGCATGTTGTCGCTCAGTCGCTGGTTGTCTCGGTGGTGTTCAGAAAACGACGTGGCCTTTATTGACAATTGGAAGACGTTTTGGGGAAAGCCTGGTCTGCTTAGAAGAGACGGCAGTCATCCCACCCGGGATGGTGCAGCTCTTATCTCTAGAAATCTGGCTGATATTATTAGATCCTCCCCCTGACAATCCAGGGTCCAGGCCGGGGTGCAGAGCTGCAGTCTTACACGCTTCTCTGCTGCTTCTCGAGGACTATCGCCTGCCAGTAAAAAGGTAGAAGTAAATGATGTAATTGGAGATTCTAACCAGGTGCCAAGTAAAATAGATTTAGTATCAATTCCCCATCCTCAAAATGTTCACCAAGCGCGACGTAATAGAGGCGTAAAAATAAAAACAAATACGCATTTAGTGCGAACTAAAGACCAAACAATTAGATGCGGATTACTAAATATACGATCTTTAAGCTCCAAGTCTCTATTAGTAAACGATCTAATTACTGAGACCCGAATTGACATTTTCTGAAACGTGGCTCCAAGAGGAAGAGTATGTTAGTTTAAATGAATCGACGCCGTCCGGTTACTTTAATTATCATATTCCTCGAATCACAGGTCGAGGTGGAGGAGTAGCGGCGATGTACGACTCCAGTCTTCAGATAAAATCCAAACCTAAATGCGATTATAATACGTTTGAAAGCCTCACGCTTAGTTTTAAACTGCCGAGCTGGAAATCAGAGAAGCCAGTTTTGTTGGTGGTAGTTTACCGGCCTCCTGCTGGAGCTTATCTGGAGTTTCTGTCTGAGTTCTCAGATTTCTGATCTAGTTTATTGATCAGTACAGATAAAGTCATCATAGTGGGCGACTTTAACATTCATATGGATGTTGACAACGACAGTCTTAAGTTGGCTTTTGATTCTCTTCTAGAATCGATGGGGATTTTACAAAAAGTTAACAAACCGACGCATCGTCTTAATCATACTCTTGATCTGGTCCTCGTCTACGGTGTAGAACCTGATAATCTGTTAGTGTTGCATGTAAACTCCCTCCTATCCGACCACTATTTAATAACATTTGATTTCAACATTGTCAACGTTACGCATAATAGGAGGAATTACTTTAGCAGGTGTCTATCCGATAAAGCTATTACTAAATTTAGGGAGGCCGTTGCTTTTCATCTTCCTACAGTGGAACATAGTGAAGCAGTTGAGGGCTGTGACCTCGGTTCTACCTCTGCAGACGTTGATTTCCTTGTCGGTAGCACTGCAGATGTGTTGCACACAGCTTTAGATGCAGTTGCTCCTTTGAGAAAGAGGATCTCTAACCGTAGGAGCTAAACTCTCTGGTTTAACTCACATATTCGTATGTTAAAACAGAAAGTGCCTAAAATGGAAAGAAAGTGGTTCTCTTGTAGGTCTGTAGATATTTATTATGCATGGAAAGATAGTCTAATATTATATAAAAAAGCACTTCGCAAAGCTAGAACAGCCTATTATTCAGTGTTAATAGAGGATAATAAAAATAACCCACGTTTTCTGTTCAGCACTGTAGCCAGGCTGACAAAGAGCCACAACTCTGTTGAGCCGTGCATCCCTGCAGCTCTCAGTAGTGAAGTCTTTATGAGCTTCTTTAGCAATAAAATTGTCAGAATTAGAGAGGAAATCAGCCAGGCCCATCCGGCAGTGGCTGTCTGATAGATTCAAGTTTGTTCATGTTCATGAGGTCTTTTCCGTACAGACAAGGGTCTGCTTCGGTGTCTCGCAGTGTTCAGTGCTAGGGCCAATCTTGTTCAGTTTATACATGCAGCCCTTAGGAAGTATTATCCGGAACCACGGCATTAATTTTCAGTTATGCTGATGATACGCAGTTGTATCTGTCTATGAAGCCAGATGAAACAAAACCATTAGACAAACTTCAGATGTGTCTTAAGGACATCAAGGACTGGATGTCCAAAATGTCGCCTGCTTCGAGGCACACAACACCATCGCTGCACAGAAAGCACCACCCTCTCCCAGCGACCAGGTGCTGACGCTGACACCGGACAGTGTGAGGAGATCCCTCAGCAGGATCAACGCTCGCAAAGCTCCGGGTCCTGACAACATACCTGGTCGTGTACTGAGAAACTGTGCAGGAGAACTCACGGATGTCTTCACAGACATCTTTAACATGTCACTGAGTCAGGCGATGGTTCCCATGTGCTTCAAAGCAACCAACATCCGTCCGGTCCCAAAACGGTCATCTCCCTCCTGCTCCAACGACTACCGTCCAGTTGCACTGACTCCCATCATCATGAAGTGCTTTGAACGGCTAGTCATGCATCATATCAAGGCTGCTCTCCCCCCCTCTTTGGACCCCTACCAGTTCACATATCACCCCAACCGGTCCACTGACGACGCCATCTCCACTGCCCTCCACACAGCCCTCACACATATGTACACCAGAAATGCTTATGTAAGAATGCTTTTCATGGACTTCAGTTCAGCATTCAACACCATCATCCCCCAGCAGCTCATTCACAAACTGGACCAGCTGGGGATCAGCACCTCGCTGTGCAACTGGCTGTTGGACTTCCTGACTGGGAGACCACAGGCAGTACGGGTCGGCAGCAACACATCCAGCACCATCACACTGAGCACAGGGGCCCCCCAGGGATGTGTGCTGAGCCCCCTCCTCTTCACCCTGCTGACCCACGACTGCATACCGATGCACAGCTCCAACCTCTTCGTAAAGTTTGCGGACGACACGACTGTGGTGGGTCTTATCAACAACAACGATGAGTCAAACTACAGGAGTGAAGTGAGTCGCCTGGCTGAGTGGTGCAGCGACAACAATCTCTCCCTGAACGTGGAGAAGACCAATGAGATTGTTGCTGACTTCAGGAGACAACACACCCAGCATGCTCCTCTGACCATCAACGGTGCCACTGTGGAGAGGGTGAGTAGCTCCAAGTTCCTGGGTGTCCACATCTCAGAGGACCTCTCCTGGACTGTTAACACTGCATCACTCGCCAAGAAGGCACAGCAGCGTCTCTACTTCCTCCAGAAACTGCGAAGAGCCAGAGCCCCGGCCCCCATCAGGTACAACTTCTAGAGAGGCACCATCGAGAGCATCCTAACCAGCTGCATCACCGTGTGGTACGGAGCCTGCACCGCAACATGCCGCAAGTCTCTCCAACGCGTCGTGAGAGCAGCTGAGAAGATCGTTGGTGTCTCTCTCCCCTCACTTCAGGACATTTACAGACCTGTCTGACTCCAAAGCCCTCAGCATTGTGAGAGACTCCACCCACCAGGTGGGCGGGGGAGGAGGCTGCGGACCCTCCGGGCCAGAACCAGCAGACTGAGGGACAGTTTCATCCATCAGGCCGCTGAACACTCGCCCTGCTCTCCCACCGTTTCCCTCCCCAATTCATGCATTTGTATCTTCTAGACTAGATTACTGTAACGTGTTGTTGGCTGGATGTCCAAGTAATTCTCTTAACAGCCTCCAGCTGATCCAAAATGTGGCAGCGCGAGTGCTGACAGGAACCAACAAGAGAGACCACGTCTCTCCAGTTTTAGCTTCCCTCCATTGGCTCCCTGTAAAATTTAGAATCCAATTCAAAATTTTATTACTGGCTTATAAAGTCCAAAATGGCCTAGTGCAGCGATATTTGCAAGACCTGATAGTACCGTACGTTCCTAATAGAGCTCTCCGTTCTCAGGGTGCAGGTTTACTCGTAGTTCCTAGAAGATCCAAATGTAGATTTGGAGGACGGGTCTTCTGCTATCAGGAACCATCACTATGGAACCAACTTCTAGGTTGGGTGAAGGAGGCTGACACCACCTCCACCTTTAAAACTAAACTTAAAACATTTCTGTTTAATAAAGCATATAGTTAGTGTATATTTAGTACCTTAATGTGTCAGGGCCAGTAGTCAAAGCTGCAGCTGCAGGACCAGATTAGAGCAGCTCATCTTAAACAGCTTCGGTGTAGATATGCTGCTGTAGGCCTCTGCTGCAGGGGGGCACCAACATGATCCACTGAGTGGTGCCTTTCACCTTCTCTGTTTCTCTTTGCCTTCTCTGCCTCTTCTCCACCTCAACCCTCATGTATTAACAGTATCCCATAAACTTAATTGTGGTCCATTGTTCTTGTAGTTTGTTGTGCTAGTCTGGCCCTTCTTTTCCTCTTCTTTGCATGTTCTGCAGACCAGAACCTTAGGAGCTGCTTGCTGACCTGCAGTTCCACCTCTGACCATCCCAGTGTCTGCCTCCACCTGTCTGTATGGATGTCTGTTGGATACTTGCTGACATCCCGACCTGCAGTCCTCATCCCCTTGGATCACCGTCTATCCATATATCACCCATATACACAGAAGTCTAATTGGACTACTGATGATAGTTACTAATGTATCCTGTCTTGTACCTTTGACGATGTCTCTATGTCTCTATTCTTTCTTTACTTCTTGCTCTACCCGGCAGCAGGAGGGCCCCCCTTTATGATCCAGGTCCTGATCCAGGTTTCTTTCCTCTTAAAGGGGAGTTTTTCCTGCCACTGTTTGGCTTAAGGTTTTTCTTCCACTAGGGGAGTTTTTACCTGCCGTTGTTTATGTAATAATTGATCGGGGGTCATGTTCTGGGTCTCTGGAATAATCCTAGAGACAACCTGTGTTGTAACAGACGCTATATAAATAAAATTGAATTGAACTGAATTGAATTGAATTGAATTGAATTGAATTGAATTGAATTGAATTGAATTGAATTGAATTGAATTGAATTGAATTGAATTGAATTGAATTGAATTGAATTGAATTGAGTTAGCAGTGGAACCCAGGACTGGAAGTAGGTCTGGAACCAGGACTGGAACCAGGACTGGAAGCAGGACGGATTCCAGGACTAGTACCAGGAAGGAAACCAGGACTGAAACTAAGACTGGAACCAGGACTGGAACTAGGACTGAAAACAGGACCTGAACCAGGACTAGAACCAGGACATTACCCATGACTTGAAGTAGGACTGGAATCAGGACCTGAACAAGGACTGGAACCAGTACCTGAACAACGACTGGAACTAGGTCTGGAAACAGCAGTGGAACCTAGGACTGGAAGTAGGACTGGAATCACGATTGGAACCAGAAAGGAACCCAGAACTTGAACCAGGACTGGAACCAGGACTAGAACAAAGTCTAGAACTAGGAATGGATCTGGGAATAGAACCAGGAAGGAATCCAGGACTGGAACTAGGACTGGAACCAGGACTGGAACTAGGACTGCAAACAGGACCTGAACTAGGACTAGAATCAGGACCTTAACCATGACTGGAAGTAGGACTGGAACCAGGGCCTGAACAAGGACTGGAACCAGTACCTGAACAACGACTGGAACTAGGTCTGGAAACAGCAGTGGAACCCAGGACTGGAACCAGGACTGGAACCAGAAAGGAACCCAGAACTTGAACCAGGACTAGAACCAGGACTAGAACAAAGTCCAGAACTAGGACTGGATCAGGGAATAGAACCAGGAAGGAATCGAGGACTGGAACTAGGACGGGAACAAGGACCTGATACAGGACTGGAACAAGGACTGGAACTAGGACTGGAAGCAGGACTGGAGCTAGGACTGAAAAAAGGACTGGAGCTAGGACTGGAAACAGGAAGGAAACCAGGACTGTAACCAGGACTGAGACCAGGTCTGGAACTAGGACTAGAACTACCACTGGAACTAGGAAAGAAACCAGGACTGTAACCAGGAAGCAAACCATGAACGAAAAAAGGACTGGAACCAGGATGGTAACCAGGATGGTAACCAGGAAAGAAACCAGAACTGAAACCACGACTGGAACAAGGACTGGAAGCAGGACCTGAACAAGGACTGGAATCAGTACCTGAACCACAACTGAAACTAGGTCTGGAAACAGCAGTGGAACCCAGGACTGGAAGTAGGACTGGAACCAGGACTGAAACCAGGACTGGAGCTAGGTAGGATTCCAGGACTAGAACCAGGAAGGAAACCAGGACTGGAACAAGGACTGGAACCAGGACTGGAACCAGGAAGGAAACCAGGACTGGGACTAGGACTGGAACCAGGACTGGAACTAGGACTGGAAACAGGACCTGAACCAGGACTAGAACCAGGACCTTAACCATGACTTGAAGTAGGACTGGAATCAGGACCTGAACAAGGACTGGAACCAGTACCTGAACAATGACTGGAACCAGGTCTGGAAACAGCAGTAGAACCTAGGACTGGAAGTAGGACTGGAATAAGGACTGGAACCAGTAAGGAACCCAGAACTTTAACCAGGACTGGAACCAGGACTAGAACAAAGTCTAGAACTAGGACTGGATCTGGGAATAGAACCAGGAAGGAATCCAGGACTGGAACAAGGAAGGAAACCAGGACTGGAACTAGGGCTGGAACCAGGACCTGAAACAGAACTGGAACAAGGACTGGAACTAGGACTGGAAGCAGGACTGGAGCTAGGACTAAAAAAATGACTGGAGCTACGACTGGAAACAGGAAGGAAACCAGGACTGTAACCAGGACTCAGACCAGGTCTGAAACTAGGACTAGAACTTGCACTGGAACTAGGAAAGAAACCAGGACTGCAACCAGGAAGCAAACCAGGAACAAAAAAAGGACTGGAACCAGGATGGTAACCACGACAGGAACTAGGACTGTAACCAGGACTCGGACCAGGTCTGGAACTAGGACTAGAACTTCCACTGGGACTAGGACAGAAACCAGGACTGCAACAAGGAAGCAAACCAGGAACGAAAAAAGGACTGGAACCAGGATGGTAACCAGGATGGTAACCAGGAAAGAAACCAGAACTGAAACCACGACTGGAACAAGGACTGGAAGCAGGACCTGAACAAGGACTCGAACCAGTACCTGAACCACAACTGAAACTAGGTCTGGAAACAGCAGTGGAACCCAGGACTGGAAGTAGGACTGGAACCAGGACTGAAACCAGGACTGGAGCTAGGTAGGATTCCAGGACTAGAACCAGGAAGGAAACCAGGACTGGAACCAGGACTGGAACCAGGAAGGAAACCAGGACTGGGACTAGGACTGGAACCAGGACTGGATCTAGGACTGGAAACAGGACCTGAACCAGGACTAGAACCAGGACCTTAACCATGACTTGAAGTAGGACTGGAATCAGGACCTGAACAAGGACTGGAACCAGTACCTGAACAATGACTGGAACCAGGTCTGGAAACAGCAGTAGAACCTAGGACTGGAAGTGGGACTGGAATAAGGACTGGAACCAGTAAGGAACCCAGAACTTTAACCAGGACTGGAACCAGGACTAGAACAAAGTCTAGAACTAGGACTGGATCTGGGAATAGAACCAGGAAGGAATCCAGGACTGGAACAAGGAAGGAAACCAGGACTGGAACTAGGGCTGGAACCAGGACCTGAAACAGAACTGGAACAAGGACTGGAACTAGGACTGGAAGCAGGACTGGAGCTAGGACTGAAAAAAGGACTGGAGCTACGACTGGAAACAGGAAGGAAACCAGGACTGTAACCAGGACTCAGACCAGGTCTGAAACTAGGACTAGAACTTGCACTGGAACTAGGAAAGAAACCAGGACTGCAACCAGGAAGCAAACCAGGAACAAAAAAAGGACTGGAACCAGGATGGTAACCAGGACAGGAACCAGGACTGTAACCAGGACTCGGACCAGGTCTGGAACTAGGACTAGAACTACCACTGGGACTAGGAAAGAAACCAGGACTGCAACCAGGAAGCAAACCAGGAACGAAAAAAGGACTGGAACCAGGATGGTAACCAGGAAAGAAACCAGAACTGGAACCACGACTGAAACTAGGACTGGAAGCAGGACCTGAACAAGGACTGGAACCAGTACCTGAACCACAACTGAAACTAGGTCTGGAAACAGCAGTGGAACCCAGGACTGGAAGTAGGACTGGAACCAGGACTGAAACCAGGACTGGAGCTAGGTAGGATTCCAGGACTAGAACCAGGAAGGAAACCAGGACTGGAACCAGGACTGGAACCAGGAAGGAAACCAGGACTGGGACTAGGACTGGAACCAGGACTGGAACTAGGACTGGAAACAGGACCTGAACCAGGACTAGAACCAGGACCTTAACCATGACTTGAAGTAGGACTGGAATCAGGACCTGAACAAGGACTGGAACCAGTACCTGAACAATGACTGGAACCAGGTCTGGAAACAGCAGTAGAACCTAGGACTGGAAGTAGGACTGGAATAAGGACTGGAACCAGTAAGGAACCCAGAACTTTAACCAGGACTGGAACCAGGACTAGAACAAAGTCTAGAACTAGGACTGGATCTGGGAATAGAACCAGGAAGGAATCCAGGACTGGAACAAGGAAGGAAACCAGGACTGGAACTAGGGCTGGAACCAGGACCTGAAACAGAACTGGAACAAGGACTGGAACTAGGACTGGAAGCAGGACTGGAGCTAGGACTGAAAAAGGACTGGAGCTACGACTGGAAACAGGAAGGAAACCAGGACTGTAACCAGGACTCAGACCAGGTCTGAAACTAGGACTAGAACTTGCACTGGAACTAGGAAAGAAACCAGGACTGCAACCAGGAAGCAAACCAGGAACAAAAAAGGACTGGAACCAGGAAGGAAACCAGGACTGGAACCAGGATTGGAACCAGGACTGGTACTAGGACTGGAACCACGACTGGAACTACGAGTGGAACCATGACCTGAACAAGGACTGGAACCATGACTTTAACTAGGACTGGAACAAGTACTGGAACCAGGAAGAGTTCCTTCAAGCGCCCATTCAAGCGACAGCTTGTTGTGGAGGTGGATGCATCAGCAACCAGGGTAGGAGCAATTCTCCCTCAGAGGTACCCTGATGACTCTCATCTACACCTCTGTTTTCTTATCTAGGGCCCTGACTCATCCGATCGTAATTATGATATCGGGGATGTATAAACTTGTCTTGGCAGAGTGGTGCTACTGTCTGGAGCCCTTTCAGCGTCTGGACAGACCATAAGATCCTGGAATATCTGAAGACTGCCAGCTGATTGAATTCCCTACAGGCGAGGAGGGCCTTCTTTTTTAATCATTTCTGTTTCACTTTGGCTTATCGTCCAGGATCCAAGAATGTTAAGCCGGACGTGCTCTCGAGGTAAAAGGATTCCTTTGAACAAGAGACCTTAGTTTCGGACGACTATATCCTCCCCAGTTCCATCAACCTTGGTGTTAGTCGCCCGCAAGCCAAAGATGAGGTTTAACGGGTGCAACCAGATCCCTTTCCATGCGGGTGTCCTGAGGGGCGCTTCTAAATTCCTCCACACCTTTCATCCAATGTGGTCTTCTGCCATTTATCTAAATTGGCTTGTGATCCAGGTTTTTCCCATTACATTCTTCTTGTGAATCAATGTTTCCGCTCGCCTGAATGTTTTTTTTTTTCTTAGCCCTTGTTTGCACATATATTAATGGTTGATACCAAGTTAGTAGGACCCGAAAGTTATATATATGCATTTTAATCTGTAATCGATCGTAGGTGTGTGCAAGTGTGTTCCCTTCACCAGCCCTCATGACAGTCTAATTATTTTTTATTGAACCCTGAGTAAGAAGAAGAAAAAAGAAAAAAAAAAGAGAAAAACAAACAAAAAAAAAATTCTGCCAAGGAGGGATAAAATCACCGAGTGTGGAGTGTGAAAAGACTAGAAATAGAAAGAGAGAGAAAGAGAGACGAGACAGTGGTGGAGCAGTCTAGTGTCTGCGTTGTAATGTGTGTTAAAAAAAAAGCTCGTTCACCTGAATTTCAACAGGAGATTCGATTTGTTGCTGCATGTCCAGACTGTGCTCGTTCCAAGACATCTTGACAGCATCCGTCAGGACTGTTACATCCGCGGTCGGTCCCTCACCACCCACGGTCACACATCTCCATGGATTTCACCACCAGGCTCTAGCATCAGAGGGTAAGACGGTTGTACTGACCATTGTGGATAGGCTCTCTAAGATGGTTCATTTTGTTGCGTTGCCATTGGCAAATGAGATGGGGAATCTCTTGGTCACTCACATGTTTCGGTTACATGGTCTGCCTAGGGGCATTGTTTCAGATGGTGGTCCACAATTCACTTGTCACTATTTGGCTGAGTTTTGTCGGCTTCCAGGGGGGTCCAGGTTAGCCTGTCTTCTGGGTTTCACTCTCAGTCTGATGGGCAGTCTGAGCGTCTTTAACCAAGTCTCGGAGACAGGTCTCTGTTTGGGTAATCCAGCTTCTTGGGCTAGTAATCTCACATAAATTGAGCATGCTCAATTCTCTGGCTTCCATTGCCACAGCTGTCTCTGTTCCAGGTGGTTTATAGGTACCAACCTCTGGTGTTTTCTCCCCAGCACGGGGTGGCAACAGTTTCCTGGGTATAGGCCTCTGTTCGGCGTTATCAGCAAATGTGGCTCAAGGCACGGAAACCTCTCACCGATACATCCGGACGGCTAACAAAGGTCACTCTGAGGCCCCAGTGTATCTGGTGTATCGGGTTGGATCGAGTGTAGTTGGCTACTAGGGATCTCACTCTCTGGGTGGACAACAAGAAGCTGGCCCCTTCCCTGTTTCCAAGGTAGGTAACCCAGTGGTGGTTCGCCTTTGTCTGTCTCAGGCTCTCCAGGTGCACCCCACCTGGGGGTGTTTCCTTGTGCCTGTTGTTTCTCTGGATTGGCTCTCTAGGCTCTCTGTATTATTCTTCACAGCACTGACTCGATCATTTGGTTTCTGAACTTGGACTGTCAAACTCGTATCATTCTAAATCCTGAGTCTGTGGTTTCAGTGAGTGCTGTCATTTGAAACAGTTACAGAAATGTAGGAATAGTAGGACAACTAAATCATATAATTGAGTAGAGCATGTAAAAATATAAATACAAAATAAGATTTCCCCAAACAGTATTTTTCCCCATGTCAGTTTCAAATTGGGTTGCAGGTTTCTTTGCTGCAATGAGATGTTAACATGGTTATACATGCTGAGGCTTCAGTTACATGGCCTGACCTTTCCCTCCAGTTCTCAATTATACACGCGTCAAAATAGTGCCAACAGCCTGCAAAATGTTTGTAAATGCAGCTGGATACATCTGTTATTCAAAGATGAAAAGAGTGATCGTTTTTAACTGAAATGATATAAAATTAAAAAAGTACCTTGTTATCTTTAAGAGCACCACATTCATCCATCATGTTAATGTTTTCCTGTAACTCTGTAATGTTGGATCTACAAGATTTGATACATGAATTTTTAAAACATCTAAACCACCCCCATAATCAAGTGAACAGATAGACAGAATACAATTAAATACTTTTGACACCATGACAAAATAGCAGAATGTAAATCTACTTCCTTAATTTAATTATGAAAAATAAACCTTGTAATTAGACTTTTGTCACTGATCATCTCTTAGTTTCTCCTGTCAGAAATAAAAAAAGTACCTCAATTAAACCTTCGTTATTTTAACAAGGTTAAATGTGAATGAACAAGACACATAAATATTTTAAACCTAGAGGGACATTGGTGAACATTACTGGCCCTTTTTACTATTGTAATTATACTATATTCTCAGAATTTGTATGCATGTCCACTAAAGTGACCTAATATGGATAACTTGTCCATTAAGGAACAAACCATGGGATCACGCAGATGTTTAAACTCTCCCGTTACTTTGGCTGTGTCTAACACTATAAGAGACAAATGCACTGTAGTAATTAGGAAAACTGTAAAATATCCCCTTTGTAAATTAGTTACAGGGAATCCTGTGTATAACAAAAAAACATGTTGCTTCAAGCCTCCCCAAATATCCCGTGGTTGGCTCAGGAGAAAGAAAAGACAAATCTGCCTCATGAAGAATGTTGGCGAGGATGACTGCTTCTTTTGTTTTAAGAGGAGCCACTGTGACTTGCATGTCTTGGCCAAGATTCTCTAGAAACTTTTCATTTATTTAAATGGGACCTCATATTATATAGTTTTAAAAATATTTATAGTCCTTGCCACAGTGTAATATCACATAAGGCTGCATATGTTGCACACTGAAAGAAAACTGGAAAGAAAATGTTGACAAACACATAATTGGATAATGATCATGTGAGAGAAGAATTTAGTTCAATATTCTGGTACTTGAACAAATTGTTCATGTTCTGCACTGATAAGTTATTACGGAAATCTGTTGCACTGACATGGCTTCTTACCTAATATGGTTCACTGGTGGAACTCAATTCCTCAATGCCACACTAAGACCAAAGATCAAAGCGTAAAAGCAACGCTCAAATAATGACACTCTTTTACTCATTTATTTGGCCAAAGGGACAAAAGCAGTGAGTCTGGGAAAAGCCTTTGTGCTTCATTAGAAATGTTGGAAAGCTCTATATCATCGTTGACCTATGCTCAATTTAGAAACTTTTTTTGTAAAAAAACAAAAAAAAACAAAAAAACGACACTAAGCATTTGATCAGTAACCATCAGCAGCACAAAGTTACCATTAGGTTAGTGACTGTGCGCTGGCGGCGTGGGGATGACATGAGGCGTCTCAAGAGCTCCAGATGAAGCCCTGAAACACTCCAAGCCAGTGGTCGAGGCAAATACTGAAACAAGTGGAGAAAGAATGAAAACAGTGGAGGGAAGCATGACAGAGAATGATAAGTGAGTGTGGTTGCTCTGCCACTTATGAGATGCGTAGAAAATTAGATGTGCAGTTTTTCTCTGAATGGTGTTGCAGCACACTTGGAGCCGTGGGCATAATACATGACCTTGGTGCTAATGCGTGTGTGACGTTCTCTCTCTTCCTCACACCCTTTGAGTATTGACTTTTTCATCACTGTGTTTATTTCAATGTCTCATTATGTTGATATTTTTAGAGAGGCTCATTTTGGTTTATTGAAATCCTTCACTTCAGGGACTTGTGCAGTCTTGCTGGAGTGAGAATAAGTCCTGTGTTGAAGCAAATACGCTGCAGTCAGATGCCTGTGAGTCATGTTTAGTTTGGAAAAGCTTTGGATTTCATTTTCTCATTGCAAGAAATGAAAGAGGGTTGTTTTTATATGATCATTTGTTGTTATTACTCACTTAAACACATACTGTCATCTCAAAAGATGTAACATTAACTTAAGTTTACAGACACAGATATATATATATATATATATATATATATATATATATATATATATATAACCTGCGTTTAGCACTATTCATCATTCCTTCAAGTCTGAACAATTTTTCCAGGCCTGAGGGAAATACGCAGTATGGGGCATAATCTTTCTACATATTAGACCTACAAAACCTTAAAGTTTGTTTCAACTGATGTGACATACAACTTAACTTCTTGTTTGGGTCACAAATATACCAATACACCAGAAATATAGTAGGTTTACAACCCGTCATATAAATTTGGGGCATAACTTTTTATTTAGGCCTTGCAGTTATATTATTTATAAAGAATCTGCGACTATAGTAGAGATTTCATTCCTGCAGCACAGGAGCAGATGTTATGCAGGAATAAAATCTGCTGTTCACGATAGATGTAGTTTTGTCATACAAGTGACAGGTTACGCTCAAACCCCACTGGCTAAAGGCTTGTTCAGGCTTGTATGTATATATATATATATATATATATATATATATATATATGTGTATATATATATATATACATATATATATATATATATATATATATATATATATATATATATATATAATGGGCGGATAGATTGTGAATCTCAGTTCTCTAATGGCAAATCTTATACATTTATGTTGTGGCTTTAATCTTATTATGATTAATTTAGCTGTTGTCTTGAATTATCCTAAAAATATTGTTGAACTCAATAGCTGCTGTGATGAAGCTGCATTCCTGCTAATCCAATTAGGATACAATGCAAAGCACATGGAGTGCCAGGGAGAGATATTGAATAAATAAAAGTTTCTGTTTCAATTAAAATCGGATCAGGAAAGTCATGTTGGGGATTAGCCCTCCTGTGCACGTCTCCGAGGATGTGCCACACTTCTCCCTGTGATAGCTGCCTGCTCTGTGTTTCCCTGTAACTTAGACTTGTTTTCAGCCTTCCTTTTTCTTTCACTTTTCAACACTCAGCAGTATTTCTATCTTAACTTTTATTGTAACTCAACAACAATACACGTTTTCTAAGAGCTGAGGGGTTTCAGTCCCCAAAAGACGGTTTTGTTTTTTGATTATTTCTAGGCCTCTGAAGAACTGTAAACATCAAATAAAATGCTTTTTAAAATTTAATTCCTGGCTTTGCGCTCAGTGCTGTCAATAATTAAAGTATAAATTCTTCTTTTGACTTCTGTTTTGAATATCAACACAAAAAAAAACATTTAATTAAAAATAAAAGTGTATCTAATCTTTATATCAGTTTAAATATCCATCCATCCATTATCTGTACCCGCTTTATCTGTTTCCGGGTCACGGGGGTCTGTCGGAGCCTATCCCGACGCATATCAGGCGAAAGGCAGGGGTACACCCTGGACAGGTCGCCAGTCTATCCAGGGCCACATACAAACAACCAATCACACTCACATCTAGGGAGAATTTATAAAGATCAATTAACCTACTCTGCATGTTTTTGGACTGTGGGAGGAAGCCGGAGTACCCGGAGGAAACCCACGCAAGCACGGGGAGAACATGCAAACTCCACACAGAAAGACCCACCGGGCCGGGAATTGACCCGGGAACCTTCTTGCTGTGAGGCAACAGTGCTAACCACTAAGCCACCGTGCTGCCCCAGTTTAAATATAATATATATAATATATATATATATATATATATATATATATATATATATATATATATATATATATATATATAGATATATATATATATATATATATATATATATATATATATATATATAATATAACATATAGTATAATATATATTATAATATATATTATATTTAATAAATTATGTTTTTTTAATATATTTAAATCTTTTTTTTATTTTCTTCTTTTTTTAATTAAAAGTTGTTTTTTTACTTTCAGTTTCAGATTGTATATCTTTGTATACCTACAAAGTTAAACTTTTTTCTGTTTTTACACTTTCAGATTCCTGTTTTTCAGTTTTTCAGGTACCTCACAAACCGTGAGCAAGTTTCTACGCTAGACTCCCCAAAGTAACGCCAGTTCATCGGAAGATGGCGTCCTCTTCCAACGGCGCCGCCAGTGCGACTAACCAGGTACCTGGTTACATAAAACAGCGCCACATCTATGTATAGAGCTCCTGACCCCACATGACCTGTTTTGTTTACAGCGCCATTTTGGCAGGAAAGAGAACCGGTCGTGCAAGTCAAAGGTCACGGCGCCATCCTGAACTTCAGAGCGTCCGAGTTTACCACACATTTAAACCCAAAAGATGAAGAAAACTATATTGCTCAACTTGAAAGACTCAACATTACTGACCCTTAAAATGCTCCGGGACTGCTCCCATGAAGTTGAAAGCATCTCTGGAAGGACGACGTCTCCCTGGAGAAACTCAGCTCTGGTGAAACATGGAAAAAGAGTCGGAAAGCTGAGCGCAGACGGAGAAAAACAAATCTCTTTTTACCAGGGTCGGCCCAGAAAATTGTGATATCTATTTTGTGCAACAAAGGGAGTCCTTGTTTAGTCATTAAAGGGTTATTACTAATTGTCTGATGACAGTTATTAATTACATAAATACATTATCAAAATGAATAAATCAGTATGGGGCACCACCTGAATATTAGGAATTAATAACTAAACTGCACAACCAGTCTCAAGATAACTGTTATTCTCTGTTCCAGCCTTCACCAGTGGTGGCGCTGTAGAGTAACAGAAGGACGGGTTCCGAGCACCGGCCTTTAAACCAGCAAATGTTACAAATATGTGTAAAATAACCACAAACAACTTCTCTCATTCCAACGAATTCATTTACACAGTGTTAAAGATGGCGAAACGTCAACACTTGGAAAAATGTTCTGATAACTAAACTACACAGAAACTAACAACTAAACATGAAACAAACGTCAGTCTCCATACATGAGAGTGTGTGCGAGGCAAGACGGGTGCAGGTGTGGGGGTCGGTCGGGCAGGGGGAGAGGACGAAGAGAAGACAGCAGCAGCACCAACAGAGAGCTGAGCCGTTGTGAGGGTTCCCGCGCAGACACGTGAAGGGTCGGTGAACCAGCCGCCGTGGTCCTGGCGCTGGTACTGCATCTGGGCTTCCTTCGGCTCCGGGTCGGTCTGAAGCCGTTCACGTCCACCCCTGCTAGTTTTTGGGATCCGTGAACGGAGCAAGGCCTGCTGGGCTTTTGAGTCATTGTGAAGGTTTCTTTGTTTCCAGCCGTGCGGTCAGGCCATGACTGACCCGACACCTAAAGGAGAAGCTTCACTCGAAAGTCCTACCAAAATAAACCAGCTTAGTTGCCAAATGTTTCAGTTCTTTTTGATTTGTGCCAATTACTTTTCCAGTCTTTTGTTGTTTTTCACTGCAAATTCAATGACCTTGTCGCTGCGAGGCAGCCAGGCTGCCTGAGAGGCGTGAGACGGATATTGTGAGTGGAAAAATGTGCATTCCTACATGAATTGTATCTTTAGCTAACTAGGGGTGAAAATATTTTCATTGCTGCTGCTTTTCTTTGTATCCATACAAATACCTGCTGTTACAACAAATGCATTGAGTACACACACAGTACACACACAGTACACACAGCACACACACAGTACACACACAGCACACACACAGTACACACACAGTACACACAGCACACACACAGTACACACACAGTACACACACAGTACACACACAGCACACACACAGTACACACACAGCACACACACAGCACACACACAGCACACACAGCACACACAGCACACACACAGCACACACACAGCACACACACAGCACACACACAGTACACACACAGTACACACACAGCACACACACAGCACACACACAGCACACACACAGCACACACACAGTACACACACAGTACACACACAGCACACACACAGCACACACACAGTACACACACAGTACACACACAGCACACACACAGTACACACACAGCACACACAGCACACACACAGCACACACACAGCACACACACAGTACACACAGAGTACACACACAGCACACACACAGCACACACACAGTACACACACAGCACACACACAGTACACACACAGCACACACAGCACACACACAGCACACACACAGCACACACACAGTACACACACAGCACACACACAGTACACACACAGCACACACACAGCACACACACAGTACACACACAGCACACACACAGCACACACACAGTACACACAGCACACACACAGCACACACACAGCACACACACAGTACACACACAGCACACACACAGCACACACACAGTACACACACAGCACACACACAGTACACACACAGTACACACACAGTACACACAGCACACACACAGCACACACACAGTACACACAGCACACACACAGCACACACACAGCACACACACAGTACACACACAGCACACACACAGCACACACACAGTACACACACAGCACACACACAGTACACACACAGTACACACACAGTACACACAGCACACACACAGCACACACACAGTACACACACAGCACACGCACAGTACACACACAGTACACACACAGCACACACACAGTACACACACAGCACACACACAGCACACACACAGCACACACACAGTACACGCACAGCACACGCACAGTACACACACAGTACACACACAGTACACACACAGTACACACACAGTACACACAGCACACACACAGCACACACAGTACACACACAGTACACACACAGTACACACACAGCACACACACAGCACACACACAGCACACACACAGTACACACACAGTACACCCACAGCACACACACAGTACACACACAGTACACACACAGCACACACACAGCACACACACAGTACACACACACAGCACACACACAGCACACACACAGCACACACACAGTACACACACAGTACACACACAGCATACACACAGTACACACACAGTACACACTTGGATTAGGGTTGTGTTCTTTGCAGGCTTTCCCTTTGACCTCTCCCATGTTTAACTTGACAGAGCAGTACAAAGGTTTTCTTCCTTCAGTCGATGCTTTTAGCCCCCGATCCGTGTTCGATCCGTGTTCTCTCTCAGATCACCAAATATAGAGGTGATATTACGAAAGGACCAGACAAAGTAGTGGAAGCACAAATGCTGTTAGAACACGGTACGAACAGTCTGACTGCAATATGAAACTGAAATGAGTTTTCTCATCCATGGGACACTAGAGGCTCGGACACTCAGGAGGAGGCTTCTAGTAGCACACTTAGCTGAAAGGACATCGGATTCTGCCATGTGACTGAGTGGATAACATAAATCCCAGGGACTGTATTGATATTCCTGAAAAAAACGATGGATGAAATAGATGAGGATACAGACAACTGGGGCCAGTAGAAAGAAGGAAGTCGAGTATATTTTGATCTGTCTGACTTTAAGGAGACAAACTAGGATTTTTTTACATCACTGCCTGAGGTCTTGACAAAATGTTTTATGTGCTTTGTTCAAATGACCACAGAGATGCTGTACAAAAGCTCCATTTTCAAATATGAGTTCACAGCTCTGTTCACAAATAACAGGTTTTGACACCAAGTCTCAGCTTGTCTCTTGTCAAATCCCAGGAACTTTTCACTACCAGTGCTGAGACACAGCGAATGCTGTGGTCTAAGTCTGTGATGACATTATACTGCAAGTTTAATTTCAAGCAAAGAAATTACACAAACATAAAATATACATACAACATAAAATACATCAAATTTGATGTTTCCTTTAAAAAACCCAAAAAGTCAAGGTATGTCAAACGGTGATCAAGAACGGCCTAGTCAGTGCGTGCAGCTTGGCTCTCTGACCTGCGTTCGTGTGACGGGGTGACGCTGGCATCTGCACATCAATCCACAGCTTCATGATCAGTGCTGCTCTGTCACCCAGGAAGGATTGGCAACCTGCTCACAAATGAGTGTTCTCAAATCCATCCATCCATCCATTATCTATTCCCACTTACTCCGCCTCCGGGTCACGGGGGTCCTTCGGAGCCTGTCCCGATGCATAGTAGGTGAAAGGCAGGGGTCCACCTGGACAGGTCGCCAGTCCTGTTCTCAAATCACGCTGTGAAAAAAGTAAAATATGGTAACAGGTTCACTCCTGAAATATCTACCTGTGTCTGGAAGTAAGGAGAAGGAACAGGGGCCCTGTAAAGAAAACCTGCCAATGACCAGGTCAGGTTGTCAAAGTTACTGTTACTATGGTAACTGGCTAAAGAAACCACTATTCTGAAGGGAAGACTGGTTTTTCCTCCCCTGAGAGGGAGCCGTCTCCGGGTTTTGGTAACACATCGATCCCCGTGTGTCTACCTGACTGGTTTAACTCAGCATGTCCTGCATATTCACCTCCTTTGACTGTTTAACAACTTTAACTGCTACACTGTGCCCGGGAGAGTGTGGGAGCCTGTTTTTCTTTTTGCTTTTGAAGTCTAGTTCAGACATGTCACTGTAATGCAGACATTTCAGCTCAGGGAGTGCCCTAAATTAGGGAGTGTTTACACCCCTAACTTCAAAGAGGGGAGTCAATTTGTATTCCCTACACTATGACCAGTGAGGGGTATAACTAAAATCCTGTTGTAGAAATGCCGTTGACATTTTCAATCGTGCTGCCACTAACTTGAAGCAAACACCATTAAGCAGTCAAAGATCCTGCTGTTTCTTCCCAGTCCTATGAATGCTCAGGCCCTCTTGTTCTGACATCCTCATAAATTCATGAACTGGAGTTGCAAAGCGTGAACTTTGGGCAATGCATGTTTGTGTTGGGAACGTGGAGGAGAATGGGGTCTGCCTGCAGCCTGACTTTGGCTCGTTCTCATTCAGCCGAGGTAAGTGGAGACGCTGTCAGACTCTGTAGCGTCTTTCTCTGATTGAGACTGTACTTTTGTCTTTCCGTTGTTGTGCTGTTTAAACACTTGAACAGCTGGAATTTGAAAGATTTTTCATCCCACACAGAGAGCACCAAAGCTCTATTCATGTCCTCTATTCTTCACCTTGTCGTTCTGTTACCAGCAGCAGTGTTATGTTGACAACTTCTTTGGGCAGTTCTTTTAAAGATATGCACTCTCTATCTCTCTCTATCTCTCTCTCTCTATCTATCTCTCTTTCTCTCTCTTTCTCACACACACACACACACACACACACACACACACACACACACACACACACACACACACACACTCACACACACACACACACACACTCACACACACACACACACACACACACACACACACACACACACACACACATGCGCACACACACACACACACACACATGCGCACACACACACACACGCACGCACGCACACACACTCACACACACACGCACGATACAGCATTCTCTGTCATGCCAACAGTTGTTCATTCTTGCGCAACATGAAACTACTTTCTTGTCATTTTTTTGTTTTACCCCCAATTAACCTTCTTGTTCACAAGTTAGACTTTTGTGTGAAGTTTAATGCCATAAACTGAGCTGGTTCAAGTTGTTGAACAATTTTTTTAAGTGCTACAACCTACACAGCAACCCACTCTAGAGCTAAATGAGTCGTGTACACATCCTATTTTTCTGATGAAAGTATGTTGTTGGTGTATCTTCCTCATCTGTTACACATCTTTGCTTCAGTCAGATCTGTACTTGTCCAGTTCTCATTATGCTGTCTCTGGTTGAGACATGCACTATATGTCCAAAAATATTGTCTCACCTGCCTTAATAATAAATACATTAAAAGGTTTAAGAAATCTACACTATATGGCCAAATGCTCATCCGCCTCGACTCGCATATAAGTGACCTCCCATTTCTGATCCAGAGGGTCCAATATGTCCTCAGTCCACCTCTGCAGCTGTAACAGCTTCAACTCATCTGGGAAGGCTGTCCGCAAGGTTTATGAGTGTTTATGGGAATCATTCTTCCAGAGGCCCATTTGTGAGGTCACACTGATGTTGGACCAGAAGGTCTGGCTCTCAGTCTCCTCTCTAATTCATCCCAAAGGTGTTCTGTCGGGTTGAGGTCTGGACTCTGTGCCGTCCAGTCAAGTTCATCCACACCAGACTCTGTCATCCAAGTCTTCATGGACCTGCTTTGTGCACTGGTGCACAGTCATGTTGAAGAGTTCCTTTCACTGGAACTAAGGGGCCAAGTCCAGCTCCTGAAGAACAACCCCACACCATAATCTCCCCTCCACCAAACTTTACACTTGGAACAATGCAGTCAGACAAGTACAGTTGTCCTGGCAACCACCAGACCCAGACTGGTACATCAGATCACCAGATGGAGAACCTCCATTCGTCACTCCAGAGAAGGTCTCCACTGCTCCAGAGTCCAGTGGCGGTGTGTTTTACACTACTGCATCAGTGTTTTACACAACTGCATCAGTGTTTTACACCACTGCATCTGTGTTTTACACCGCTGCATCGGTGCTTTACACCGCTGCATCAGTGTTTTACACAGCTGCATCAGTGTTTTACACCGCTGCATCCGTGTTTTACACCGCTGCATCCGTGTTTTACACCACTGCATCGGTGTTTTACACCACTGCATCGGTGTTTTACACCACTGCATCGGTGTTTTACACCGCTGCATCGGTGCTTTACACCGCTGCATCAGTGTTTTACACCGCTGCATCGGTGTTTTACACCGATGCAGCGGTGTAAAACACCGATGCATCCGTGTTTTACACCGCTGCATCGGTGTTTTACACCACTGCATCAGTGTTTTACACCACTGCATCGGTGTTTTACACCGCTGCATCAGTGTTTTACACCGCTGCATCCGTGCTTTACACCGCTGCATCCGTGCTTTACACCGCTGCATCCGTGCTTTACACCGCTGCATCAATGCTTTACACCACTGCATCGGTGTTTTACACCGCTGCATCAATGCTTTACACCGCTGCATCGGTGTTTTACACCACTGCATCAATGCTTTACACCGCTGCATCGGTGTTTTACACCGCTGCATCAATGCTTTACACCGCTGCATCGGTGTTTTACACCGCTGCATCGGTGTTTTACACCGCTGCATCAATGCTTTACACCGCTGCATCGGTGTTTTACACCGCTGCATCGGTGTTTTACACCGCTGCATCGGTGCTTTACACCGCTGCATCGGTGTTTTATCACCGCTGCATCGGTGTTTTACACCGCTGCATCGGTGCTTTACACCGCTGCATCGGTGTTTTACACCGCTGCATCAATGCTTTACACCGCTGCATCGGTGCTTTACACCGCTGCATCGGTGTTTTACACCGCTGCATCGGTGTTTTACACCGCTGCATCGGTGTTTTACACCGCTGCATCGGTGCTTTACACCGCTGCATCGGTGTTTTATCACCGCTGCATCGGTGTTTTACACCGCTGCATCGGTGCTTTACACCGCTGCATCGGTGTTTTACACCGCTGCATCGGTGCTTTACACCGCTGCATCGGTGCTTTACACCGCTGCATCGGTGTTTTACACCGCTGCATCGGTGCTTTACACCGCTGCATCTGTGTTTTACACCGCTGCATCGGTGCTTTACACCGCTGCATCGGTGCTTTACACCGCTGCATCGGTGTTTTACACCGCTGCATCAGTGCTTTACACCGCTGCATCAGTGTTTTACACCGCTGCATCAGTGCTTTACACCACTGCATCGGTGTTTTACACCGCTGCATCGGTGTTTTACACCGCTGCATCCGTGCTTTACACCGCTGCTCAGTGTTTTACACAGCTGCATCGGTGTTTTACACCGCTGCATCGATGTTTTACACCGCTGCATCGGTGCTTTACACCGCTGCATCGGTGCTTTACACCGCTGCATCGGTGCTTTACACCGCTGCATCGGTGCTTTACACCGCTGCATCGGTGCTTTACACCGCTGCATCAGTGTTTTACACCGCTGCATCCGACATTTTGCATTACACTTGGTGATGTCTGGCTTGAATGCAGCTGCTTGGCCATAGAAACCCATCCATGAAGCTCTCTGAACACTGTTCTGGAGCTGATCTGAAGGCCACATGAAGTTTGGAGGTCTGTAGTGACTGTCTCTGCAGAAGGTTGGTCACCACTTGGCACTATGCACCTCAGCATCCACTGACCCCACTCCATCAGTTTATGTGTCCTACCACTTTGTGGCTGAGTTGCTGTCGTTCCCAAACACTTCCATGTTCTTATAATACAGCTGACTGTTGACTGTGGAATATTTAGGAGCCAGGAAATTTCTGGACTGGATTTGTTGCACAGGTGACATCCTGTCACAGTTCCAGGCGGGACTTCACTGAGCTCCTGAGAGCGACTCGTTCTTTCACAAATAGATGTAAAAACAGTCTGCATGTCGAGGTGCTTGATTTTATACACATGTGGCCATTGAGGTGATTGGAACACCTGATTCCCATTATTTGGATGGCAAAGCACAATACAACATACCTGCATGCCTGCAGTATCCTGAAGAAACGGCAAAAAGCTCAGTTTTAACTTGGGGACCATCTGCATACCACAGCAGCTCCTTCACCTGGGGGCACACGGCACACATACTGAATCAGTAATGTTTGAAATGAATCAATATAGTTAGTAACAGGCATATTTAAAACAAAATTATTTAATTAGGTATATAAAAAAATATTAATGGCACAGCCGAATGTGCTGAAAAGACCTCTCTGGAAGGTGATTCTATACATTCCTCTTAAAAAGAAACCCCACAATAAACTCTTTGTTACACAACAGCTAAATCAATATTAGTACTCATCTCTACAGTTAATTTGTAATAACACAGTGTAGATGATGAGATGGACTCACTTTAAATTAGGTATGTTGTTTTTGAGGAGGAATCTCAACAATACACCATGTAAGAGCGAGTTAAAACACAATCCCTAAAGAAACATTCCTAAATTCCTCCAGTTTGATCCCGGTGAGATAATTGGCAATATAAATATTCCTTTCTTTGCACTCTTTGCCCACATGTGCTGTATTTTTCTATTGCTTCTAACTATAAACGATAGCACTGTGTATAAGTTTTAGAGAGCCAGTGGGTTGTATACTCTAAGAGAACAATCAGTTCAATCAGCAGTGGTGAACTCAGGTCTCCTCCAAATGCTGGATGTGATATTTGGTCAAAGAATGTAGTTTTTCAGTGGAGTAAAACCCCAAAGGCTCTCTTTCTTGTCCTTGCAATTTAGGCACTCACAAGCACTTAACATGCACCAGTGGCCAAGCCAACTGCCCCAACACAGAGCTGATAAGCTCACATTATGATGCTTTTGACTTGATAGCAGTCTAGGAAACCTGCAGATGCATATGCAGACAGTCATGCAGACAGATACCCATTAGTGATGAATTTAGATGTCCCTATATATATGGGAAACACTTACGTATGTCAATCAAACACAAGGCAGAAACCAGTAAAAAGTCTTTGCTGTTTTACACGTACCTGTGGTAAAACAGTACACGTACCTGTGGTAAAACAGTACACGTACCTGTGGTAAAACAGTACACGTACCTGTGGTAAAACAGTACACATAACTGTGGTAAAACAGTACACGTACCTGTGGTAAAACAGATCCATCATCAGAATAACCAACCCAAACTAGGAATCAAATGGAATAGAAACAGAGTCTGATTATACATTTAAAGAAGAAAGGTAGACAGAAAGGAGGAAGTGCTGAAGATGAGGTTTCATTTAAAATAAGTTGCTATGTCATGATTACCTTGCAGTAGAGGAGTGCAACACGTCACACTGGTGAGCCACAGCTGGTTTTGGAGAAGAGGCAGGACTGAAAGGGAGGGATGTAGGGGGAGGTCATAAATACAAGCACAGGATGAAACAGACATGCAAGGCAGAGTAACAGAGAAAGAGGCAAAACAAGTTGGGTGATGAAAGAAAGGTGACGAGAAGCCCTCCTGGTTCTCTCGTGTGACAGATATTTGAGTGGAGCATGAAAGACAGTAAAAGAGAGAGCACAACAGAAAAGGGATTTTAGCTTCATTTTGAGTTTTGGAATTTGGACATTTCTAGTCGAACAGACTTGTGTGTTTTTAGGCTGCAACAGATCCTGGGTTAAAATCTACTACTCTTCAAAAAAGACAGAAAGCAAGTTGGTGTGTGTAGGCAGTGTATAAAAAGATGAACAGGAGGTCTTCAACTATGTGCAAAGATGGAAAAGTTGACTCAAATAGATCTGAAGATTCCCAAAACGACAAAGATCCTGGTGGGAAACAGGACAAGAACAAGAAGAAGGTGGAACTGGGGAAGAAGGTGACCTTGCTGCGAGGAGTCTCCATCATCATTGGGATCATCATTGGAGCAGGGATCTTCATCTCACCAAAAGGAATCCTGAAGCACTCGGGGAGTGTAGGAATGTCCCTGATTGTTTGGATCGGCTGTGGTGTGCTGTCACTGTTCGGTAAGTACAGTGTGTTTAAGAGGAATATATTTTTAAAAATCTAGCTATTAGATGTCTGTGCACAAACTTTAAAACTTGCAACAACCAAGGCAGAAAAGAAAATACAGACGTCTTCTGGTAAAAAAATAAAACAAGAAGAAACATGTTAGTGAAATGTTAGGTATGTTCTCATTTTTCACATTACAAAAACATGTAATACATACAGATGCTAACCTTCACACAGATGTTAACCATCATACAGATGTCAACCATCATACAGATGTTAACCATCATACAGATGTCAACCATCATACAGATGTTAACGATCATATAGATGTTAACTTTCATACAGATGTTAACTTTCATACAGATGTTAACTTTCATACAGATGTTAACGATCGTACAGATATTAACCTTCATACAGATGTTAACCTTCATACAGATGTTAACCATCATACAGATGTTAACCATCATACAGATGTCAACCATCATACAGATGTTAACGATCATACAGATGTTAACTTTCATACAGATGTTAACTTTCATACAGATGTTAACTTTCATACAGATGTTAACGATCGTACAGATATTAATCTTCATACAGATGTTAACCTTCATACAGATGTTAACCATCATACAGATGTCAACCATCATACAGATGTTAACGATCATACAGATGTTAACTTTCATACAGATGTTAACTTTCATACAGATGTTAACTTTTATACAGATGTTAACGATCGTACAGATATTAACCTTCATACAGATGTTAACCATCATACAGATGTTATCGATCATACAGATGTTAACCATCATACAGATGTTAACAATCATACAGATGTTAACTTTCATACAGATGTTATCGATCATACAGATGTTAATCATCATACAGATGTTAACGATCAAACAGATATTAACATTCATACAGATGTTAACTTTCATACAGATGTTAACGATCAAACAGATATTAACCTTCATACAGATGTTAACCATCATACAGATGTTAACTTTCATACAGATGTTAACGATCAAACAGATATTAACCTTCATACAGATGTTAACCATCATACAGATGTTAACGATCATACAGATGTTAACCATCATACAGATGTTAACATTCATACAGATGTTAACCATCATACAGATGTTAACCTTCATACAGATGTTAACCATCATACAGATGTTAACCTTCATACAGATGTTAACCATCATACAGATGTTAACGATCATACAGATGTTAACCATCATACAGATGTTAACGATCATACAGATGTTAACCATCATACAGATGTTAACATTCATACAGATGTTAACTTTCATACAGATGTTAACCTTCATACAGATGTTAACTTTCATACAGATGTTAACCTTCATACAGATGTTAACGATCATACAGATGTTAACCATCATACAGATGTTAACGATCATACAGATGTTAACCATCATACAGATGTTAACATTCATACAGATGTTAACTTTCATACAGATGTTAACCTTCATACAGATGTTAACTTTCATACAGATGTTAACCTTCATACAGATGTCAACCATCATACAGATGTTTACTTTCATACAGATGTTACCCTTCACACAGATGTTAACCCTTACACAGATATTTACTTTCATACAGATGTTAACTTCCATACAGATGTTTACTTTCATACAGATGTTAATCCTCACACAGATGTCTACTTTCATACAGATGATACCTTTCATACAGATGTTAACCATCATACAGATGTTAACTTTCATACAGATGTTAACTTTCATACAGATGTTACCCTTCACACAGATGTTAACCCTTACACAGATGTTTATTTTCATACAGATGTTACCCTTCACACAGATGTTAACCCTTACACAGATGTTTATTTTCATACAGATGTTAACTTCCATACAGATGTTTACTTTCGTACAGATGTTAATCCTCACACAGATGTCTACTTTCATACAGATGTTAACTTTCATACAGATGTTACCCTTCACGCAGATGTTAACCCTTACACATATGTTTACTTTCATACAGATGTTAACTTCCATACAGATGTTTACTTTCGTACAGATGTTAATCCTCACACAGATGTCTACTTTCATACAGATGTTAACTTTCATACAGATGTTACCCTTCACACAGATGTTAACCCTTACACTGATGTTTACTTTCATACAGATGTTAACTTCCATACAGATGTTTACTTTCATACAGATGTTAATCCTCACACAGATGTTTACTTTCATACAGATGTTAATCCTCACACAGATGTCTACTTTCATACAGATGTTAACCCTCACACAGATGTTTACTTTCATACAGATGTTAACCCTCACACAGATGTTTACTTTCTTACAGATAATAACCCCACACATTCAGACACTCGTAGATCTACCTTGCCTGTACGTGTCACATTCAGCTCTGTATTATTATGTGTAAAACGTTTCTCCTTAGAGTCTAAGGGTTAGACATTCAAAAACCTTTTCCCGTATAACATCCAGCAAAGTTTCAACACAGCATGCTCCTGCATGTACTACTTGTTTATTCTGTGACCTGGAGCACTGTGTTCATATGTTAAGGGCACTTTGACATATTAATAAAAGTGTAACAGAGACAGTGGATGATGGTATGTTTGTACATAATGTTAAAAGAGGTTGTATTATAAAAGATCAATGTAAAAGCAAATATTTGGTTGTCTAAAGTATCTATCAATTTAAAAGGTCCAAGATAACTTAACTCTGTCAATGTTTCGGGCAGCCTAAAAGAAAACTTATTCAGTCATGCAGAGTACTATTACTGAACTTGTCAGTAGCTCCACCTCTGATTTCAAGTCTTCAGCTCATGCTGCACTGGCTGAACCTCAGAGGTGGATAGTCAGAGCTCATCAGCAGTTATGTAGCTCTATCAGTACTGGTGCATCTTTTATTAAATCAAGAATAACAAATGAAAAGATTTTCATTGCTGGGTAAAGTACTTCTGTACTTTACACAAAGGAATGTTTGCTGTTTTAAGCTCAGAGGATCCCTCAGAGGCATTTACGACACTGGTGCTGACATGCAAATGTTGCAACAGATGACCACGATGATTTTTCCCAATAGTAGGTATGAGAGACCACAAAAGCAAGATAGAACTTCCTAAAGTGATGAAACATTATTTAACAGACATTGAAACTGATATTTTAACGTAAAAAAGTTGTTATTGCATTAAAATACAAAAGTCATAGGTCCGAACAGGAAATTCAATTTCTTGTTGGTGACTTTCAAAGGCTTGAATGCACTTTCTTGTCTGGGGTTGTGAAGTGGTTTCACCTTCAGCATTGCTAAAGATGGCTGGGGAATGCTTCTGCGGAAGATATTTCTGAACAATAAACATTTAAATAATGACATATGGTACATTTTGTGGTTACTAATGAGCAGATTGAGATTTAAAAATGTGAGCTTAACCAATTCAACATATCTAGACTGCACTGAGTTCCTCTGGCTGACAGTAGAGGGGCTTGTAGGGGCATTTCAGATGTATTCTTTCTAGAAGAGATTATGAATCAGATTCATCATATGTTAATAGTATTTCATTCTTTTGCTCAAAAAAATTACTATTAGGATTGTAGGCCAGTCTAAAATCAAAGATGCCAGCTTCTATGAAGACAGCACCCTGGTTTGATTCCCCGCCCAGGACCGAACCAAGAACCTTGTTGCTGTGAGGCAACAGTTCAATTCAATTCAATTTTATTTATATAGCGTCTATTACAACACAAGTTGTCTCCAGGATCTTTCCAGAGACCAGAACATGACCCCCGAGCAATTATTACATAAACAACGGCAGGTAAAATCTTCCCTAGTGGAAGAAAAACCTTAAACCAAACAGTGGCAGGAAAAACTCCCCTTTAAGAGGGAAGAAACCTGGATCAGGACCTGGATCATAAAGGTGGACCCTCCTGCTGAAGACCAGCCGGATAGAACAGGAAGTAAAGAGAGAAGAGAGACATAAAGTGGTTACAGTGGTGGGTTTGGGTGTGGAGGAACCAGGTTCAAGCCCAGGCCTGCCCACAATGGTAAATCACTGGGGGCCCCTGAGCAAGGCCCTTAACTCCCAATTGCTCCCCGGGGCGCTGCCCTGCTAGCAGCCCCATTGCTAACAAGTGAAACTAGTTGATGGGTTAAAAGCAGAGACTAATTTCGGTGCATCGTACATACAGCGTGTGCACGACGTCCACACTGACATGAATGTTCATGAAAAAAATAAATAAATAAATAAGACTTCTGTGTATATGGGTGATATGGAGAGATGGTGATCCAAGGGGATGAGGACTGCAGGTCGGGATGTCAGCAGGTCTCCAACAGAGACATCCACACCGACAGGTGGAGGTAACACTGGGGTGGTCAGTGGTCAGTGGGACTGCAGATCAGATCATGTTGGTTCCCCCTGCAGCAGGTCTACAACAGATCCAGATGAAGCTAAAAGTGCTAACCACTAATCCACCGTCCCGACTCAGACGCATAATGATATTCAGGTCGGGGTTCGTTCGGGCCGGTTAGAATAATTGTTTCACTTTGAGAATTAATATTTGAACACAACTTAATAACATATAAAAATACAAATGCTATATAAGTCATAAATACTAAGACATCATTGGCTGAGCTTTCCGCACAGGTGCAGCATGACGCGAGGCAAGTGATGGAGATGTTCGGGGAAAAGATAGAAAAAGTAAGGTCTGTCACAAATTTGAGGAAATTGTAAACCAAGATGATACATGCCTTGTATTTCATGTGTGGGTGTAATGAATCATCAGTGCTTGAACGTTTAGGTTAAGATGGACCAAGGTTATTCCAACAAGATCACTTTTGTTTTCTTTTTTTTAACAAATACCAGGGCCCCTTGCAGCTTTAATGTAGCCAAGCATCCTAGATGGTCTTTTGTGTTCGTATTTATCATTAATTCAGCTATGATTCATGTTTAATTTGTTGGAAGTTCTGATTACTTATCGATGGATAACAGCAACAATATGTTTCTTAACCTGATGGCCATTTCTCTCCCTTACACTCTTATACCAGCCCACTTCTGCAGTACGTCCCAAAACACTCAAAACTCCTAAAATATTTAAAAATAGTTTGATACAATATTAGATTGTAAGTTTCCAATATTGTCTCATGGGTCTCTGTTGTTAGGTCAGTGTGAACAACAGTAAACTCGCTGCAGCTGCTTTCATCCCAGCTCACTCCGGCAGCTGTGAAACAACATCCAGCGGTTCTCTGGCTTATGCTGAAACTGAATCACACCGTTTTTCATGGGCCCCTCAACTTACTATGTTGTTGACAACCTTTTGAGGGGTTATCATACAGCTTATCAATATTCTTGAATACTCATCAATATGAAATGTCCATTATTTATTAGAGTAAGAGGTTAGGTTTGATGCTGTACGGTGCTCAGTAGTGTGACTTGTGCTTTAAGACACAGTTGCCTCGTTGCAATAAGGTCTCTCAAGTCAGCAAACCCTTTAAATAGGTGGAACAATCAATATTTTATATCAAGAACTAGCACCATTTGTGTGTGTGTACTGTTTAACTGCTGTTTAACATTCAGAAAGACCTCAGCCAATGGGCTTTGGTTGTCTTAGTCACACACATGGTTATGATGTGAACAGTGCTCTCTCCTCCTCTTTGAACCTCAGCAGCCTTCCTTTAACTAGCTCATATAATACATTTAGAGCAGTATAGACTCACAAAAGCTTTTTAATAATCTCGTTAGTGATTGCATTTATCACAACAATACAAATGGGAACATATTAAATTAATATATACAGTAATCTCAAACAGTCACAATTATACTACCAGTCCTGCAGGAAACAGTGTTAAAGCATTGCCATGCACATACTGTAAGATAGCAGTATATTGCAGTAGTATCCTTAAATCCTTTGGTTGTCATCCTGTAATGAAAACTCAAAACACATCATCTTTAAATACCTTCCCTTAGTCCCTTCCCTACTTTCTTTAATTCCTGTGCTTAAAATTGTAATTAAGATTTGGGCACCTAAATCTCATGTTCTAAAGTTATGGACTCAAACCCAGAGAGGCTTCCACAGCAATATTTTGTGGTGATCATGGGGCTCGGGCCCAACAAAGGACTGCGGTTTCCTATAGATGTGGCTGAAACAGTTTAATAGCTGCTTTCCTGTATGTACCTTCTCGCTGCAGAGTCACAACTAATATATTCCCTTCATCCCTGCAGGAGCCCTGTCTTATGCAGAGTTGGGGACTTGCATTAAGAAGTCTGGAGGACACTACACATATATACTGGAGGCATTTGGACCTCAAATGGCTTTTGTTAGACTCTGGGCTGATCTCATTGCAATAAGGTAATGCGTGCCTCCTACACTCAAGTCTCTCAAGTCAAGCAACCCTTTAAAAAGAAGGTGGAACGATCAATATTGTTATAACAACTCCGACCATTTGTGTGTGTGAACTGTTTAACTGCTAGCAGGTCCTTATACTGTATTTTTAACATTTATAGGGAAACATCAGGAGATGGATGGAAACTAAAACAGAAAGATCTTCTTATTTTGACCAATGATAAATTGTATTGAAAGTTAATACTCTTACTTTGACAACTGAATTTGGTGTATTTGAATTTCTGCCCTTTTGTGACAACAACAGATACATGTTGTATAAATCATACAGCAGGCTCTTGAACACGGACAGACAGACAGACAGACAGACAGACAGACAGACAGACAGACAGACAGACAGACAGACAGACAGACAGACAGACAGACAGACAGACAGACAGACAGACAGACAGACAGACAGACCGACCGACCGACCGACCTGGGAGCTTGAGGGTTTTGCACAGTATCTTTGCCTCTTTGAGCACTGAGCTGTTCTGGCCCGAGATATCTGATGTTGTTTCTGGGATCTGATGGAGCCACTCTTTCTTTAACATTGGTACTTCTCCAGTTTCTTGTGTTTTCTTCCTGATTTTGCTGTCACTTGGGACTGCAATCTCCACTGCCCCCTTATGGAGTTTTTCAAGCACCACTATGTCCAGTTGGTTAGGCATCACCAGTTTATCGGTCTGGATCTGGAAGTCCCACAGGATCTTTGGTCTTTTATTCTCTACAAACTTTCTCCCACCTTGACTTTGGGACTTCCAACCCATATTCAGAACAGATGTTCTTATACACTGTTACCACTACCTGCTATTCCATGAATGCTTTGCCTGCAGGCATCTTGCATCCAGTTATTATGTGCTGGATTGTTTCTGGGGCATCTTTGCACAGTCTCCAGCTGGGGTCTTGTCATGTGATGAAGACCTGGTCTCTGTTGTCTCTGTTCTTGTGCTGCTATGATTAATCCCTCCGTGATGTCCTTCAGTCCAGCCTATTCCAGCCACTGGTAGGATTTCTCGATGTCCCAATGGTACGTGCTGTGCAAGAGCTTCTCTGTCCATGATGGTTCCTCCGTCACGTGTTCTTCTGCACTGAATCTTTGATGTCTCAGACATTCACTTAGCAACTAACCTTTAGGGCCCATCTTCTTGATGTATTCCAGGATTTTTGTTGTGTCATCCTGGACGGTGGCTTTGATGGGTAACATCCTAGATGTACGGTTCAATCAGGGGGGAGAGCAATACTGAAAGCGGTCAAAAGGAGTGAGACAAAATGCAGATGGCGTCTGGGCAGCCAAATGTATTAAAGCCAACAGGAGTGTACAGTGTATACCCCAGTTAAAGGGGGTTTCAAATTCTAGAGATGTCCATATAAACACAACGAAAAAAAATTGGGTTGGAACCAATGGAAAACACCATTAGAACCAGTTAAGAAAATGAATGGATCCATTCCACTCCCAGACGTGGCTTTGCCAAGTATCCTCTTATTGGCGAATGTTCCCGACTGTTGTGTTGGTTTGATGGCCTGCTCCACCACTGCCTCTGGCAGCCATCTGTCAACACAAAATAGCAGCATCTTACATATGGAGACCTCCATCTAGCCCTAACACCTCGTCTATCATCAGTGTCACTTCAGAGAAGCCCTGATCACTCACAGGCATTCATCACTCTGCCAAATATGAGTAATTTGCGCGGTCGCACTCTGCTTGTCCGGGCTCCATGCTTCCACGTGCTCTCCCCATGTCTGGGCTCCACGGTCTCTCCCCGTGCCCGGGCTTCATGGATGCTCCCTGTGTCCAGGCTCCACGGGCTCTCCCCATGTCCGGGCTCCACAGTCTCGCCCCGTGTCCAGGCTCCACGGGCTCTCCCCATGTCCGGGCTCCACGGGCTCTCTCCGTGTCCGGGCTCCATGCTTCCACGTGCTCTCCCCATGTCCAGGCTTCACGGACTCTCCCTGTGTCTGGGCTCCACGGGCTTTTCCCGTGTCCGGGCTCCACGGATGCTCCCCATGTCTGGGCTCCACGGTCTCTCCCCGTGTCCGGGCTCCATGGATGCTCCCCGTGTCCGGGCTCCACGGGCTCTCCCCGTGTCCGGGCTCCATGGATGCTCCCCGTGTCCGGGCTCCACGGGCTCTCCCCGTGTCCGGGCTCCACGGATGTGTTAATCAGAAACTACTCTAATGGCCCTCGTGGAATCTCATGGATTCCTGCTGTTGTCCTGCTGCTGTTACACCACGGCTCAGCCAATGGTTAAACATTTCACTTTCTCACTTCCTCATAGCGATGCAGCCAGCAGCTTGTATTCACCGAACGCCAGCTAAAAGCGATGGTCATTTTGATTTAGTTGAGTCAATATGTTAAATGGTTTATCCTGCTGTAATCGTCTGCCGGCAGCTCTGCAGATGTATCAGCGGGGATCGAGCTGGGAGCAAAGCTGACTCTGACTGACACACAATGGGTCACGTGTCCGACATCGTTGCTTCATCCATTGTTTAATACAGTTCACGAGGAGCACATTTGTTCGCGTGAATGCACAATGAAAAGGATGTTGTGGGCGTTCGATTTTCTGGTGCACATTACGACAGGTATTTTGATACATTACCACAAATCTCACATAAAATGAGCCAATCAAAACTGCACAAAGGTATTTAAAATTTCAGCCTTTTGAATCACTAAACTTAACAAAGGTAACAGCCATCTTTAAAGCCTGAAGAGAATGGGCAGTCAATCCTCAAAGAGAAAACTCTCAGACTTCATTAAGCCCATTTGTTTTGTCCATTTCTTTTGGGTGAAATGATGGCAGGTCATCATATGTTTTACTTATTGGTTGCTTTGCATCATATTAGTACAAAATCCCTGAAGGGGTGTCAGGAATGCAAAGAAGCATCCATCATAACAGTTGACGGTTTTACCCTGACCTGTTAATCCTTGTTTTTTTTTTACGTTTTCTCCCTTTGACCTGCTCTCAGAACTTCACATGAGCTAAATATACTGAGCAATAACAAACCACCAGAGCAGTGATGGAGCTGAAGGACAGACTTAAAAAGACAATATCGTGTCCAGCTTTCCTTCTACTTCCTTTTCAGCAACATCCTGCGGTTTACAAAAAATGTAAGCTGTGACTCAGCAACCACATTATCAGTTGCAAATATTCTGTTTTCTGCAATATATGTTAGTGTATCTATAAGCTTGTTGACAAAAGTCCTCCACACCAGGAACAGTCCAAGCTTGTTTGCCAGGAACCACACAGACACTAAGATTAAACTGGAGAGGTGGGAAAAGTCCCCCTTTGCGGCTGTATGTGTACACTGCCAAGCCAACGTAGTACAAACAGTCTGGTCGCCATCCTGAGCTGCCGGTTGTCCTACCAGTGGGGCTGCATGGTAACCATGGGAAAAGAACAGATGCAAAGACAGAGAATTAAAACAAGAATGAGGGAGACAAAGAGAGATTTCCTCATCTACAGTGCCCCAGTAGCTGCTGGGAAATGAAGAAGGATAATCCGATGAGGCGCTAGATCAGACTGGGAGCAGCCGAGCTTGTTTCATTCTTACTGACACATGCCTATAGCCGGCAGCTCACAATCCACCACAGCAAGATATGATTATGGGAAGAGTTTGTGTAGGAAGCTGGCCTGATATTAATTACTCACTCGTGTCTATTGTGTTATGGCTGCTAAAACAGCCCTCAGATAGACATGTATCAGAGATATATGTGGTAATGAAGCATCTGTGATGAGTTCCAATCTGGATTTCAGTGCAACCACAGCACAGAGACTGTAAATAACAGCAGGTTCAACGTGGATGTTAGGACAGGATCTACTTTACTTCTGCTTGTTACACAGCAGCATTGATAACAAGCACCTCTCCATCCTTTCACGTCCTGGTTGGCCTCTCCAGCACTGTTTCTAAGCGCGTTGAATCAAATCTTACTGACAAAAGAATTTTTTGGTCAAAATGGATCAATTTACACCTTAAAGGTGTAAATGAACTGTTTTTAAGTTCTGCACTTTTCCATCTTTGCTGCAAAAGCTTTACATTAGAAGTCTCCAGTTTTTTGGGTTTTTTTTTTTTGTTGTGTGGATGATGAACAGAACTAAACAACTGCTGCATCTCCTCGAGAGTCCTACCAGATATGTCACAGAAAAACAAAATCTGACTTTTTAACCTCCAGTGTTTCATGTGTGAATCCGGTGTGCTCCGTTACTGCTTGTCTCGGCGACTGTCGGGACCTCCAGTTGGGGCTTTATAAGGTGTAAACATGTCTGCATGATATGAGTCAGACCAGCGAACTGCTGCTGGCTATAATTCATTATTACAAACTCTGAGGTTAAACATATAATTACAAAACACTTTTTACAGGCCATTGATCAGGTCATTTCAGGAACACAGTACCTACTCTTCTATCATATGGATGACAATGTGTTTGAGCGTTTGTGCCTCATGTCCGATAACAACTGATTCATGACAGGAGGGTGCGAAGTAAATCCGGGTAGTGATCTTGGAAATACTGGACTGTGAGGCCTTCTGGGCTTGTACTCATGTGGACATGGAACCTGCCTCACCAGAGACACTTTGTAGTGTAAGTCACAGCCCCCTGGACAAGTGCCAGCTGTCGAAGAATGGTGAACAAAACCCATTAAATGTGTCTGCAGACCAAGAACCTGCAGCCTCAGACCCTCAGTCTCAGACCCTCAGTCTCAGACCCTCAGCCTCAGACCCTCAGTCTCAGGGTCTCAGTCTCAGACCCCCAGTCTCAGACCCACAGTCTCAGACCCACAGTCTCAGGGTCTCAGTCTCAGACCCCCAGTCTCAGACCCACAGTCTCAGAGCCTTGGTCTCAGGGTCTCAGTCTCAGGGTCTCAGTGTCAGACCCTCAGTCTCAGGGTCTCAGTCTCAGAGTCACAGTTTTGAACCTTCAGTTTCAGACCCACAGTCTCAGACCCTCAGTCTCAGGCCATTAGTCTCAGACCCTCAGTCTCAGACCCTCAGTCTCAGACCCCCAGTCTCAGACCCACAGTCTCAGACCCCCAGTCTCAGGGTCTCAGTCTCAGACTCACAGTTATGTTCCTTCAGTCTTAGACCCCCAGTCTCAGACCATCAGTCTCAGTCCCCACAGTCTCAGACCCTCAGTCTTAGACCATCAGTCTCAGACCCTCAGTCTCAAACCCACAGTCTCAGACCCTCAGTCTCAGACCATTAGTCTCAGACCACAGTCTCAGACCCTCAGTCTCAGAGTCTCCGTCTCAGGGTCTCAGTCCCAGACTCACAGTTTCGATCCTTCAATTTCAGACCGACAGTCTCAGACCCTCAGTCTCAGACCATTAGTCTCAGACCCTCAGTCTCAGACCCTCAGTCTCAGGGTCTCAGTCTCAGACCCCCAATCTCAGACCCACAGTCTCAGACCCCCAATCTCAGACCCACAGTCTCAGACCCTCAGTCTCAGACCCTCAGTCTCAGTCCCACAGTCTCAGTCCCACAGTCTCAGACCCACAGTCTCAGACCCTCAGTCTCAGACCCCCAGTCTCAGACCCCCAGTCTCAGACCCTCAGTCTCAGACTCACAGTTTTGAACCTTCAGTTTCAGACCCACAGTCTCAGACCCACAGTCTCAGACCCTCAGTCTCAGTCCCACAGTCTCAGACCCACAGTCTCAGTCCCACAGTCTCAGACCCTCAGTCTCAGACTCAAAGTTTCGATCCTTCAGTTTCAGACCCACAGTCTCAGACCCTCAGTCTCAGTCCCACAGTCTCAGTCCCACAGTCTCAGACCCTCAGTCTCAGACCCCCAGTCTCAGGGTCTCATTCTCAGACTCAAAGTTTCGATCCTTCAGTTTCAGACCCACAGTCTCAGACCCTCAGTCTCAGACCCTCAGTCTCAGTCCCACTATCTCAGTCCCACAGTCTCAGACCCTCAGTCTCAGACCCCCAGTCTCAGGGTCTCAGTCTCAGACTCACAGTTATGTTCCTTCAGTCTTAGACCCCCAGTTCTCAGACCATCAGTCTCAGTCCCACAGTCTCAGTCCCACAGTCTCAGTCCCACAGTCTCAGTCCCACAGTCTCAGACCCCCAGTCTCAGGGTCTCAGTCTCAGACTCACAGTTTCGATCCTTCAGTTTCAGACCCACAGTCTCAGACCCACAGTCTCAGAGCCTCAGTTACAGGTCTCAGTCTCAGGGTCTCAGTCTCAGACTCACAGTTTCGATCCTTCAGTTTCAGACCCACAGTCTCAGACCCACAGTCTCAGACCCACAGTCTGAGACCCTCAGTCTCAGGGTCTCAGTCTCAGACCCTCAGTCTCAGGGTCTCAGTCTCAGGGTATCAGTCTCAGGATCTCATTCTCAGACTCAAAGTTTCGATCCTTCAGTTTCAGACCCACAGTCTCAGACCCTCAGTGTCAGACCCTCAGTCTCAGTCCCACTATCTCAGTCCCACAGTCTCAGACCCTCAGTCTCAGACCCCCAGGCTCAGGGTCTCAGTCTCAGACTCAAGTTTCGTTCCTTCAGTCTTAGACCTCCAGTCTCAGACCCTCAGTGTCAGACCCTCAGTCTCAGGGTCTCAGTCTCAGACCCTCAGTCTCAGTCCCACAGTCTTAGACCCTCAGTCACAGACTCACAGTCTCAGATCCTTCAGTCTTAGACCCTCAGTCTCAGACCAACAGTCTCAGACCTTCAGTCTAAGTCCCACAGTCTCAGACCCACAGTCTCAGACCCTCAGTCCTCAGACCCTCAGTCTCGGTCCCACAGTCTCAGTCCCACAGTCTCAGACCCACAGTCTCAGACCCTCAGTCTCAGACCCTCAGTCTCAGACACAGTTTCGATCCTTCAGTTTCAGACCCACAGTCTCAGACCCACAGTCTCAGACCCTCAGTCTCAGACTCACAGTTTCGATCCTTCAGTTTCAGACCCACAGTCTCAGACCCTCAGTCTCAGACCCACAGTCTGAGACCCTCAGTCTCAGACCCCCAGTCTCAGACCTCAGTCTCAGTCTCA
>CM026205.1:31106835-31156811 GCA_014839995.1 Xenentodon cancila
CAGTCTCAGTCCAGCCTCAGTCTCATCAGGAGCCTCTCAGGTCTCAGGGTCTCATTTTTAGGGTCTCAGTCTCACAGTTTGAATCCTTCAGTTCAGACCCCACAGTCTCAGACCCACAGTCTCAGACCCTCAGTCTCCGACCCTCAGTTTTAGACCATCAGTCTCAGACCCCCAGCCTCAGACCCTCAGTCTCAGACCCTCAGTCTCAGGGTCTCAGTCTCAGACCCTCAGTCTCAGACCCTCAGTCTTAGACCATCAGTCTCAGACCCCCAGTCTCAGACCCTCAGTCTCAGACCCTCAGTCTCAGGGTCTCAGTCCCAGACTCACAGTTTCGATCCTTCAATTTCAGACCGACAGTCTCAGACCCACAGTCTCAGACCCTCAGTCTCAGACCCTCAGTCTCAGACACAGTTTCGATCCTTCAGGCTCAGACCCACAGTCTCAGACCCACAGTCTCAGACCCACAGTCTTAGACCCTCAGTCTCAGACTCACAGTTTCGATCCTTCAGTTTCAGACCCACAGTCTCAGACCCTCAGTCTCAGACCCACAGTCTGAGACCCTCAGTCTCAGACCCCCAGTCTCAGACCCTCAGTCTCAGGGTCTCAGTCTCAGGGTATCAGTCTCAGGGTCTCATTCTCAGACTCAAAGTTTCGATCCTTCAGTTTCAGACCCACAGTCTCAGACCCTCAGTGTCAGACCCTCAGTCTCAGACCCTCAGTCTCAGACCCACAGTCTCAGACCCTCAGTATCAGGGTCTCAGTCTCAGACCCTCAGTCTCAAACCCACAGTCTCAGACCCTCAGTCTCAGACCCTCAGTCTCAGACCCTCAGTCTCAGACCCACAGGCTCAGAACCTCAGTCTCAGACCCTCAGTCTTAGACCATCAGTCTCAGACCCTCAGTCTCAGGGTCTCAGTCTCAAAGTCTCAGTCTCAGACCCTCAGTCTCAGACCCTCAGTCTCAGACCCTTAGTCTCAGACCCTCAGTCTCAGGGTCTCAGTCTCAGGGTCTCAGTCACAGACCCTCTGTCTCAGACCCACAGTCCCAGACCCACAGTCTGAGACCCTCAGTCTCAGACCCTCAGTCTCAGACCATTAGTCTCTAACCCACAGTCTCAGACCCTCAGTCTCAGACCCTTAGTCTCAGACCCTCAGTCTCAGACCCACAGTCTCAGTCCCACAGTCTTAGACCCTCAGTCTCAGACCCTCAGTCTCAGACCCTCAGTCTCAGAGCCTCAGTCTCAGGGTCTCAGTCTCAGGGTCTCATTTTTAGGGTCTCAGTCTCACAGTTTGAATCCTTCAGTTTCAGACCCACAGTCTCAGACCCACAGTCTCAGACCCTCAGTCACCGACCCTCAGTTTTAGACCATCAGTCTCAGACCCCCAGTCTCAGACCCTCAGTCTCAGACCCTCAGTCTCAGGGTCTCAGTCTCAGACCCTCAGTCTCAGACCCTCAGTCTTAGACCATCAGTCTCAGACCCCCAGTCTCAGACCCTCAGTCTCAGGCCATTAGTCTCAGACCCTCAGTCTCAGACCCTCAGTCTCAGACCCCCAGTCTCAGACCCACAGTCTCAGACCCCCAGTCTCAGGGTCTCAGTCTCAGACTCACAGTTATGTTCCTTCAGTCTTAGACCCCCAGTCTCAGACCATCAGTCTCAGTCCCACAGTCTCAGACCCTCAGTCTTAGACCATCAGTCTCAGACCCTCAGTCTCAAACCCACAGTCTTAGACCCTCAGTCTCAGACCATTAGTCTCAGACCCACAGTCTCAGACCCTCAGTCTCAGAGTCTCCGTCTCAGGGTCTCAGTCCCAGACTCACAGTTTCGATCCTTCAATTTCAGACCGACAGTCTCAGACCCTCAGTCTCAGACCATTAGTCTCAGACCCTCAGTCTCAGACCCTCAGTCTCAGGGTCTCAGTCTCAGACCCCCAATCTCAGACCCACAGTCTCAGACCCCCAATCTCAGACCCACAGTCTCAGACCCTCAGTCTCAGACCCTCAGTCTCAGTCCCACAGTCTCAGTCCCACAGTCTCAGACCCACAGTCTCAGACCCTCAGTCTCAGACCCCCAGTCTCAGACCCCCAGTCTCAGACCCTCAGTCTCAGACTCACAGTTTTGAACCTTCAGTTTCAGACCCACAGTCTCAGACCCACAGTCTCAGACCCTCAGTCTCAGTCCCACAGTCTCAGACCCACAGTCTCAGTCCCACAGTCTCAGACCCTCAGTCTCAGACTCAAAGTTTCGATCCTTCAGTTTCAGACCCACAGTCTCAGACCCTCAGTCTCAGTCCCACAGTCTCAGTCCCACAGTCTCAGACCCTCAGTCTCAGACCCCCAGTCTCAGGGTCTCATTCTCAGACTCAAAGTTTCGATCCTTCAGTTTCAGACCCACAGTCTCAGACCCTCAGTCTCAGACCCTCAGTCTCAGTCCCACTATCTCAGTCCCACAGTCTCAGACCCTCAGTCTCAGACCCCCAGTCTCAGGGTCTCAGTCTCAGACTCACAGTTATGTTCCTTCAGTCTTAGACCCCCAGTCTCAGACCATCAGTCTCAGTCCCACAGTCTCAGTCCCACAGTCTCAGTCCCACAGTCTCAGTCCCACAGTCTCAGACCCCCAGTCTCAGGGTCTCAGTCTCAGACTCACAGTTTCGATCCTTCAGTTTCAGACCCACAGTCTCAGACCCACAGTCTCAGAGCCTCAGTTACAGGGTCTCAGTCTCAGGGTCTCAGTCTCAGACTCACAGTTTCGATCCTTCAGTTTCAGACCCACAGTCTCAGACCCACAGTCTCAGACCCACAGTCTGAGACCCTCAGTCTCAGGGTCTCAGTCTCAGACCCTCAGTCTCAGGGTCTCAGTCTCAGGGTATCAGTCTCAGGATCTCATTCTCAGACTCAAAGTTTCGATCCTTCAGTTTCAGACCCACAGTCTCAGACCCTCAGTGTCAGACCCTCAGTCTCAGTCCCACTATCTCAGTCCCACAGTCTCAGACCCTCAGTCTCAGACCCCCAGGCTCAGGGTCTCAGTCTCAGACTCAAAGTTTCGTTCCTTCAGTCTTAGACCTCCAGTCTCAGACCCTCAGTGTCAGACCCTCAGTCTCAGGGTCTCAGTCTCAGACCCTCAGTCTCAGTCCCACAGTCTTAGACCCTCAGTCTCAGACTCACAGTCTCAGATCCTTCAGTCTTAGACCCTCAGTCTCAGACCAACAGTCTCAGACCTTCAGTCTAAGTCCCACAGTCTCAGACCCACAGTCTCAGACCCTCAGTCTCAGACCCTCAGTCTCGGTCCCACAGTCTCAGTCCCACAGTCTCAGACCCACAGTCTCAGACCCTCAGTCTCAGACCCTCAGTCTCAGACTCACAGTTTCGATCCTTCAGTTTCAGACCCACAGTCTCAGACCCTCAGTCTCAGACCCACAGTCTGAGACCCTCAGTCTCAGACCCCCAGTCTCAGACCCTCAGTCTCAGGGTCTCAGTCTCAGGGTATCAGTCTCAGGGTCTCATTCTCAGACTCAAAGTTTCGATCCTTCAGTTTCAGACCCACAGTCTCAGACCCTCAGTGTCAGACCCTCAGTCTCAGACCCTCAGTCTCAGACCCACAGTCTCAGACCCTCAGTCTCAGGGTCTCAGTCTCAGACCCTCAGTCTCAAACCCACAGTCTCAGACCCTCAGTCTCAGACCCTCAGTCTCAGACCCTCAGTCTCAGACCCACAGGCTCAGAACCTCAGTCTCAGACCCTCAGTCTTAGACCATCAGTCTCAGACCCTCAGTCTCAGGGTCTCAGTCTCAAAGTCTCAGTCTCAGACCCTCAGTCTCAGACCCTCAGTCTCAGACCCTTAGTCTCAGACCCTCAGTCTCAGGGTCTCAGTCTCAGGGTCTCAGTCACAGTCCCTCTGTCTCAGACCCACAGTCCCAGACCCACAGTCTGAGACCCTCAGTCTCAGACCCTCAGTCTCAGACCATTAGTCTCTAACCCACAGTCTCAGACCCTCATTCTCAGGGTCTCAGTCTCAGACTCACAGTTTCGATCCTTCAATTTCAGACCCACAGTCTCAGACCCACAGTCTCAAACCCCCAGTCTCAGACCCTCCGTCTCAGACCATTAGTCTCAGACCCTCAGTCTCAGACCCTCAGTCTCAGGGTCTCAGTCTCAGACCCCCAGTCTCAGACCCACAGTCTCAGAGCCTCGGTCTCAGGGTCTCAGTCTCAGTCCCACAGTCTCAGACTCTCAGTCTCAGGCCCCCTGTCTCAGGGTCTCAGTCTCAGACTCACAGCTTCGATCCTTCAGTTTCAGACCCACAGTCTCAGACCCACAGTCTCAGACCCACAGTCTGAGGCCCTCAGTCTCAGACCCCCAGTCTCAGACCCTCAGTCTCAGGGTCTCAGTCTAAGGGTATCAGTCTCAGGGTCTCATTCTCAGACTCAAAGTTTCGATCCTTCAGTTTCAGACCCACAGTCTCAGACCCTCAGTGTCAGACCCTCAGTCTCAGACCCTCAGTCTCAGACCCACAGTCTCAGACCCTCAGTCTCAGGGTCTCAGTCTCAGACCCTCAGTCTCAAACCCACAGTCTCAGACCCTCAGTCTCAGACCCTCAGTCTCAGACCCACAGGCTCAGAACCTCAGTCTCAGACCCTCAGTCTTAGACCATCAGTCTCAGACCCTCAGTCTCAGGGTCTCAGTCTCAGGGTCTCAGTCTCAGACCCTCAGTCTCAGACCCTCAGGCTCAGAACCTCAGTCTCAGACCCTCAGTCTTAGACCATCAGTCTCAGACCCTCAGTCTCAGGGTCTCAGTCTCAGGGTCTCAGTCACAGACCCTCTGTCTCAGACCCACAGTCCCAGACCCACAGTCTCAGACCCTCAGTCTCAGACCCTCAGTCTCAGACCATTAGTCTCTAACCCACAGTCTCAGACCCTCATTCTCAGGGTCTCCATCTCAGGGTCTCAGTCTCAGACTCACAGTTTCGATCCTTCAATTTCAGACCCACAGTCTCAGACCCACAGTCTCAGGGTCTCAGTCTCAGACCCCCAGTCTCAGACCCACAGTCTCAGAGCCTCAGTCTCAGGGTCTCAGTCTCAGGGTCTCAGTCTCAGACCCTCAGTCTCAGGGTCTCAGTCTCAGACTCACAGTTTTGAACCTTCAGTTTCAGACCCACAGTCTCAGACCCTCAGTCTCAGGCCATTAGTCTCAGACCCTCAGTCTCAGACCCTCAGTCTCAGACCCCCAGTCTCAGACCCACAGTCTCAGACCCCCAGTCTCAGGGTCTCAGTCTCAGACTCACAGTTATGTTCCTTCAGTCTTAGACCCCCAGTCTCAGACCATCAGTCTCAGTCCCACAGTCTCAGACCCTCAGTCTTAGACCATCAGTCTCAGACCCTCAGTCTCAAACCCACAGTCTCAGACCCTCAGTCTCAGACTCACAGTTTTGAACCTTCAGTCTCAGACCCTCAGTCTCAGACCATTAGTCTCAGACCCACAGTCTCAGACCCTCAGTCTCAGAGTCTCCGTCTCAGGGTCTCAGTCCCAGACTCACAGTTTCGATCCTTCAATTTCAGACCGACAGTCTCAGACCCTCAGTCTCAGACCATTAGTCTCAGACCCTCAGTCTCAGACCCTCAGTCTCAGGGTCTCAGTCTCAGACCCCCAATCTCAGACCCAAAGTCTCAGACCCCCAATCTCAGACCCACAGTCTCAGACCCTCAGTCTCAGACCCTCAGTCTCAATCCCACAGTCTCAGTCCCACAGTCTCAGACCCACAGTCTCAGACCCTCAGTCTCAGACCCCCAGTCTCAGACCCCCAGTCCCAGACCCTCAGTCTCAGACCCTCAGTCTCAATCCCACAGTCTCAGTCCCACAGTCTCAGACCCACAGTCTCAGTCCCACAGTCTCAGACCCTCAGTCTCAGACCCCCAGTCTCAGGGTCTCATTCTCAGACTCAAAGTTTCGATCCTTCAGTTTCAGACCCACAGTCTCAGACCCTCAGTCTCAGACCCTCAGTCTCAGTCCCACTATCTCAGTCCCACAGTCTCAGACCCTCAGTCTCAGACCCCCAGTCTCAGGGTCTCAGTCTCAGACTCACAGTTATGTTCCTTCAGTCTTAGACCCCCAGTCTCAGACCATCAGTCTCAGTCCCACAGTCTCAGTCCCACAGTCTCAGTCCCACAGTCTCAGACCCCCAGTCTCAGGGTCTCAGTCTCAGACTCACAGTTTCGATCCTTCAGTTTCAGACCCACAGTCTCAGACCCACAGTCTCAGAGCCTCAGTTACAGGGTCTCAGTCTCAGGGTCTCAGTCTCAGACTCACAGTTTCGATCCTTCAGTTTCAGACCCACAGTCTCAGACCCACAGTCTCAGACCCACAGTCTGAGACCCTCAGTCTCAGACCCCCAGTCTCAGACCCTCAGTCTCAGGGTCTCAGTCTCAGGGTATCAGTCTCAGGATCTCATTCTCAGACTCAAAGTTTCGCTCCTTCAGTTTCAGACCCACAGTCTCAGACCCTCAGTGTCAGACCCTCAGTCTCAGTCCCACTATCTCAGTCCCACAGTCTCAGACCCTCAGTCTCAGACCCCCAGGCTCAGGGTCTCAGTCTCAGACTCAAAGTTTCGTTCCTTCAGTCTTAGACCTCCAGTCTCAGACCCTCAGTGTCAGACCCTCAGTCTCAGGGTCTCAGTCTCAGACCCTCAGTCTCAGTCCCACAGTCTTAGACCCTCAGTCTCAGACTCACAGTCTCAGATCCTTCAGTCTTAGACCCTCAGTCTCAGACCCACAGTCTCAGACCTTCAGTCTAAGTCCCACAGTCTCAGACCCACAGTCTCAGACCCTCAGTCTCAGACCCTCAGTCTCGGTCCCACAGTCTCAGTCCCACAGTCTCAGACCCACAGTCTCAGACCCTCAGTCTCAGACCCTCAGTCTCAGACACAGTTTCGATCCTTCAGTTTCAGACCCACAGTCTCAGACCCACAGTCTCAGACCCACAGTCTTAGACCCTCAGTCTCAGACTCACAGTTTCGATCCTTCAGTTTCAGACCCACAGTCTCAGACCCTCAGTCTCAGACCCACAGTCTGAGACCCTCAGTCTCAGACCCCCAGTCTCAGACCCTCAGTCTCAGGGTCTCAGTCTCAGGGTATCAGTCTCAGGGTCTCATTCTCAGACTCAAAGTTTCGATCCTTCAGTTTCAGACCCACAGTCTCAGACCCTCAGTGTCAGACCCTCAGTCTCAGACCCACAGTCTCAGACCCTCAGTCTCAGGGTCTCAGTCTCAGACCCTCAGTCTCAAACCCACAGTCTCAGACCCTCAGTCTCAGACCCTCAGTCTCAGACCCTCAGTCTCAGACCCACAGGCTCAGAACCTCAGTCTCAGACCCTCAGTCTTAGACCATCAGTCTCAGACCCTCAGTCTCAGGGTCTCAGTCTCAAAGTCTCAGTCTCAGACCCTCAGTCTCAGACCCTCAGTCTCAGACCCTTAGTCTCAGACCCTCAGTCTCAGGGTCTCAGTCTCAGGGTCTCAGTCACAGACCCTCTGTCTCAGACCCACAGTCCCAGACCCACAGTCTGAGACCCTCAGTCTCAGACCCTCAGTCTCAGACCATTAGTCTCTAACCCACAGTCTCAGACCCTCAGTCTCAGACCCTTAGTCTCAGACCCTCAGTCTCAGACCCACAGTCTCAGTCCCACAGTCTTAGACCCTCAGTCTCAGACCCTCAGTCTCAGACCCTCAGTCTCAGAGCCTCAGTCTCAGGGTCTCAGTCTCAGGGTCTCATTTTTAGGGTCTCAGTCTCACAGTTTGAATCCTTCAGTTTCAGACCCACAGTCTCAGACCCACAGTCTCAGACCCTCAGTCTCCGACCCTCAGTTTTAGACCATCAGTCTCAGACCCCCAGTCTCAGACCCTCAGTCTCAGACCCTCAGTCTCAGGGTCTCAGTCTCAGACCCTCAGTCTCAGACCCTCAGTCTTAGACCATCAGTCTCAGACCCCCAGTCTCAGACCCTCAGTCTCAGACCCTCAGTCTCAGGGTCTCAGTCCCAGACTCACAGTTTCGATCCTTCAATTTCAGACCGACAGTCTCAGACCCACAGTCTCAGACCCTCAGTCTCAGACCCTCAGTCTCAGACACAGTTTCGATCCTTCAGTTTCAGACCCACAGTCTCAGACCCACAGTCTCAGACCCACAGTCTTAGACCCTCAGTCTCAGACTCACAGTTTCGATCCTTCAGTTTCAGACCCACAGTCTCAGACCCTCAGTCTCAGACCCACAGTCTGAGACCCTCAGTCTCAGACCCACAGTCTCAGAGCCTCAGTCTCAGGGTCTCAGTCTCAGGGTATCAGTCTCAGGGTCTCATTCTCAGACTCAAAGTTTCGATCCTTCAGTTTCAGACCCACAGTCTCAGACCCTCAGTGTCAGACCCTCAGTCTCAGACCCTCAGTCTCAGACCCACAGTCTCAGACCCTCAGTCTCAGGGTCTCAGTCTCAGACCCTCAGTCTCAAACCCACAGTCTCAGACCCTCAGTCTCAGACCCTCAGTCTCAGACCCTCAGTCTCAGACCCACAGGCTCAGAACCTCAGTCTCAGACCCTCAGTCTTAGACCATCAGTCTCAGACCCTCAGTCTCAGGGTCTCAGTCTCAAAGTCTCAGTCTCAGACCCTCAGTCTCAGACCCTTAGTCTCAGACCCTCAGTCTCAGGGTCTCAGTCTCAGGGTCTCAGTCACAGACCCTCTGTCTCAGACCCACAGTCCCAGACCCACAGTCTGAGACCCTCAGTCTCAGACCCTCAGTCTCAGACCATTAGTCTCTAACCCACAGTCTCAGACCCTCAGTCTCAGACCCTTAGTCTCAGACCCTCAGTCTCAGACCCACAGTCTCAGTCCCACAGTCTTAGACCCTCAGTCTCAGACCCTCAGTCTCAGACCCTCAGTCTCAGAGCCTCAGTCTCAGGGTCTCAGTCTCAGGGTCTCATTTTTAGGGTCTCAGTCTCACAGTTTGAATCCTTCAGTTTCAGACCCACAGTCTCAGACCCACAGTCTCAGACCCTCAGTCTCCAACCCTCAGTTTTAGACCATCAGTCTCAGACCCCCAGTCTCAGACCCTCAGTCTCAGACCCTCAGTCTCAGGGTCTCAGTCTCAGACCCTCAGTCTCAGACCCTCAGTCTTAGACCATCAGTCTCAGACCCCCAGTCTCAGACCCTCAGTCTCAGACCCTCAGTCTCAGGGTCTCAGTCCCAGACTCACAGTTTCGATCCTTCAATTTCAGACCGACAGTCTCAGACCCTCAGTCTCAGACCATTAGTCTCAGACCCTCAGTCTCAGACCCTCAGTCTCAGGGTCTCAGTCTCAGACCCCCAATCTCAGACCCACAGTCTCAGATCCCCAATCTCAGACCCACAGTCTCAGACCCTCAGTCTCAGACCCTCAGTCTAAGTCCCACAGTCTCAGTCCCACAGTCTCAGACCCTCAGTCTCAGACCCTCAGTCTCAGACCCTCAGTCTCAAACCCTCAGTCTCAGTCCCACTATCTCAGTCCCACAGTCTCAGACCCTCAGTCTCAGACCCCCAATCTCAGGGTCTCATTCTCAGACTCAAAGTTTCGATCCTTCAGTTTCAGACCCACAGTCGCAGACCCTCAGTCTCAGACCCTCAGTCTCAGTCCCACTATCTCAGTCCCACAGTCTCAGACCCTCAGTCTCAGACCCCTAGTCTCAGGGTCTCAGTCTCAGACTCACAGTTATGTTCCTTCAGTCTTAGACCCCCAGTCTCAGACCATCAGTCTCAGTCCCACAGTCTCAGTCCCACAGTCTCAGTCCCACAGTCTCAGACCCTCAGTCTCAGACCCCCAGTCTCAGGGTCTCAGTCTCAGAGCCTCAGTTACAGGGTCTCAGTCTCAGGGTCTCAGTCTCAGACTCACAGTTTCGATCCTTCAGTTTCAGACCCACAGTCTCAGACCCACAGTCTCAGAGCCACAGTCTGAGACCCTAAGTCTCAGACCCCCAGTCTCAGACCCTCAGTCTCAGGGTCTCAGTCTCAGGGTATCAGTCTCAGGATCTCATTCTCAGACTCAAAGTTTCGATCCTTCAGTTTCAGACCCACAGTCTCAGACCCTCAGTGTCAGACCCTCAGTCTCAGACCCCCAGTCTCAGGGTCTCATTCTCAGAGCCTCAGTTACAGGGTCTCAGTCTCAGGGTCTCAGTCTCAGACTCACAGTTTCGATCCTTCAGTTTCAGACCCACAGTCTCAGACCCACAGTCTCAGAGCCTCAGTTACAGGGTCTCAGTCTCAGGGTCTCAGTCTCAGACTCACAGTTTCAATCCTTCAGTTTCAGACCCACAGTCTCAGACCCACAGTCTCAGACCCACAGTCTGAGACCCTCAGTCTCAGACCCCCAGTCTCAGACCCTCAGTCTCAGGGTCTCAGTCTCAGGGTATCAGTCTCAGGATCTCATTCTCAGACTCAAAGTTTCGATCCTTCAGTTTCAGACCCACAGTCTCAGACCCTCAGTGTCAGACCCTCAGTCTCAGTCCCACTATCTCAGTCCCACAGTCTCAGACCCTCAGTCTCAGACCTCCAGGCTCAGGGTCTCAGTCTCAGACTCACAGTTATGTTCCTTCAGTCTTAGACCCCCAGTCTCAGACCCTCAGTGTCAGACCCTCAGTCTCAGGGTCTCAGTCTCAGACCCTCAGTCTCAATCCCACTGTCTTAGACCCTCAGTCTCAGACTCACAGTCTCAGATCCTTCAGTCTTAGACCCTCAGTCTCAGACCCACAGTCTCAGACCTTCAGTCTCAGTCCCAGAGTCTCAGACCCACAGTCTCAGACCCTCAGTCTCAGACCCTCAGTCTCGGTCCCACAGTCTCAGTCCCACAGTCTCAGACCCACAGTCTCAGACCCTCAGTCTCAGACCCTCAGTCTCAGACACAGTTTCGATCCTTCAGTTTCAGACCCACAGTCTCAGACCCACAGTCTCAGACCCACAGTCTCAGACCCTCAGTCTCAGTCCCACAGTCTCAGACCCTCAGTCTCAGACTCACAGTTTCGATCCTTCAGTTTCAGACCCACAGTCTCAGACCCTCAGTCTCAGTCCCACAGTCTCAGTCCCACAGTCTCAGACCCTCAGTCTCAGACCCTTAGTCTCAGACCCTCAGTCTCAGACCCTCAGTCTCAGTCCCACAGTCTTAGACCCTCAGTCTCAGACCCTCAGTCTCAGACCCTCAGTCTCAGAGCCTCAGTTACAGGGTCTCAGTCTCAGGGTCTCATTTTTAGGGTCTCAGTCTCACAGTTTGAATCCTTCAGTCTCAGACCCACAGTCTCAGACCCTCAGTCTCAGACCCTCAGTTTTAGACCATCAGTCTCAGACCCTCAGTCTCAGGGTCTCAGTCTCAGACCCTCAGTCTCAGACCCTCAGTCTTAGACCATCAGTCTCAGCCCCCCATTCTCAGACCCTCAGTCTCAGACCCTCAGTCTCAGGGTCTCAGTCTCAGGGTCTCAGTTTCAGACCCACAGTCTCAGACCCTCAGTCTCTGACCCTCAGTCTCAGACCCTCAGTCTCAGGGTCTCGTTTTTAGCGTCTCAGTCTCAGACCCACAGTTTCGATCCTTCAGTTTCAGACCCACAGTCTCAGACCCACAGTCTCAGACCCTCAGTCTCAGACTCTCAGTCTTAGACCATCAGTCTCAGACCCTCAGTCTCAGATCCTCAGTCTCAGGGTCTCAGTCTCAGTCCCACAGTTTTGATCCTTCAGTCTCAGACCCTCAGTCTCAGACCCACAGTTTTGATCCTTCAGTCTCAGACCCTCAGTCTCAGACCTGCAGTTTAGGTAATGGCAGGAAAGTCTAGTAGTTTGAAGTTCTCCAACTTTTATTTTTGTCCTTTTTTTATTTTTGGTTGCATTTTGCAAATTACAGGTGGAAACAATTGTGGGGAGAGGAGATTGTTCATTAGGGGAGCTTTTTATTTGTTTGTTTAACAGAAGACGGAGCAGGTCTGGAAGATGCCACCCTGCGCCACTAGAAGAAGGTGTTTTGTGGTGTGAAATTGAGGATGTACATACTCATATTATAATTCCCATTCAGAAAACTATTTTACTAAATATGTGCATGCATCACATGAAGTTCTCTGTGATGTGGTTGCTTGGATGCACACTAAAAATCTTAAAGAACTTTAATAACGTCATGACGTCATGAAATGCAAAAATGATTAAGACATGTGTCCCTGATGGTTGACTGAGGGATGTTGTGGAGATGTCTGCTAGAGATTCTGGACAACCTTAGGTCATCCACTTCATGACACCTGCATGCACTAAAACATGGAGGTGGTGGACATCTCCTCTGTTCAATGCAGGACGGAGATTCAGAAGATCCTTCACTCCTGCAACCATCAGGCTCTGCAGTTTTTTTTTAAATTTGCAGAAGAGCTGTCAGACAAATGACTTTTCCTTTGGAAATTCATTTGTCTGGCAGCTCCCTCGTTTGTATTTTCTTCTTCTTAAAAGCCAAATGTAAAATAGTTGTGGTGTGTTGTGGGTGTCAAACCTTTAAAACAAACCTGAACATCAACAGTTTGTGGTCTGTTTTCTTGTTCATGTCCAGCTGCTGTTCTGCATTATTATTGTTTGCTGGTTGTTTTTTATGGTTTGATCCAACTATTTAATTTTGTTTTCTTAATATTTGTCAGACCCAACTCTGGCACCTCACTGATCAGACCCACACAAGAATAAAAATGCCTGGTCTCTGGTGCCCAGTTTTCTGTTTTGTGAATTTCAAACAAAGACTGTGAAGCACTGAAACCTGTTTAAAATGTTTTATTGTAGGCCACGCTCACAATAATGGTGTGTTGTGAGAGATCTGCAGAGAAAGAGACAAAAGACAGAAAACATATCACAAAACGGAAAACTTAACACTTACAACATGTAAGTACCCATCACAGTCTACACGGAAGCATCTGCAGAACAGCAACTCCAGTTTTATACTGACGTCAACACTTTTACCAACCATGTCCCTTCTTTCATCATTTGACTTTCAATTTTTCAGCAAAACTCCTCCACTTCATTGAAAAGGTCAAACGACTACGTGATAAATCCTGGGACGGCAGTTTCATCAGTAATGTTGGAAACTACTACATCTCTCTTCTTACCTTTGTTGGTAAACAGGCCCTGACAGGAAAACCTGCTCTGCCTCCAGCCAGACAGCATTTTTTAGAGCTGCTTATCGCTGTATTATGGCCTTAGAGAGAAAACATGATCATGTTAAGCAAATAAAAGCATTTATTTATATAATTGTATGGATGCATGACTCAAGCAATTATTGTTAATCATACACAACTAACAAGGAATTTATGCAAGTTTTGAAAGTGCAAGATACATTATATGCAAAACAATATAAAAATTAAATATGGCTGAACTGCAAAATGAACAATGGAAATGTTTGCAGCAGGTCCAGCAGCAGGTCCAATACTGGCCATAATAAACTTTTCTGGATTGTTACATGCAACTAAAAGTGATGCGAGTCTTTCTGTGTGGAGTTTGCATGTTCCCCCCCATGCTTGCATTGGTTCGCTCCGGGTACTCCGGCTTCCTCCCACAGACAAAAAACATGCATGTTAGGTTGACTGATTATTCTAAATTCCCCGTAGGTGTGAGTTAGAGCGTGTGTGGTTGTTTGTCTCTATATGTGGCCCTGCGGTGGACTGTAATGAGTCAGGATTGGGCTCCGGCAGACCCCCGTGACCGTGCAAAAGATTTAATGGGGATGGATGGATGGATGGATGGATGGATGGATGGATGGATGGATGGATGGATGGATGGATGGATGGATGGATGGATTAATGGAAAATCTAGTAAAAGTTTTACAGTGATATAAAGGTAAATAATAATTGAAATAACTACAAAACACATAATGTGACCAGAAAAGGACCACACGGTCATATTTATGATATAGTGACAGCCAGCTGTGACTTTTGCATTAGAACTGCTGATGTGTTTCTACCTTTCAGACAATGTTTCGGTTTCATACTTTTATGAAAACTGGCCTGAAACCTAAGTGTGCTTGGTTCTTTTGATTTATTATAAAATCCACTTAATTATTTGATGGTTAATTTATGTTTAATTTGTTGTGGTGTTTAAGTTTTACTAAACTAAATGAACGAGTCAAGCATGATCCTTTTTGCCAACTACATTCTGTACTGTTACCGAATGTCTTAGACTGAAATAGGATGTACGTTTCAGACTATCGCTGTAAATAGCTGTAAACAGTTATAAGCTACTGTGTTTTCAAATTGAAGGCCACAGTTGGACAGTAATAAATAAATGCTGGGAGTCACATTCAACACTCACTTTCCAATCGCCATCAATGTTGCTTTGAAAGCAAAAATATAAAGGGTCTAAGACTAAGGGACTGAGACTGAGGGTCTGAGGCTGTCGGCCTGAGACTAAGGGACTGAGACTGAGGGTCTAAGACTTAGAGTCTGAGACTGGTGGTCTATGACTGAGAGTCTGAAACTGATGTTCTGAGACTGAAGGTCTGAGACTGAGGGTCTGAGACTGATGGTCTGAGACTGAGAGTCTGAAACTGATGTTCTGAGACTGAGGGTCTGAGACTGAGGGTCTGAGACTGAGGGTCTGAGACTGATGGTCTGAGACTGAGAGTCTGAAACTGATGTTCTGAGACTGAGGGTCTGAGACTGAGAGTCTGAGACTGATGGTCTAAGACTGAGAGTCTGAAACTGATGTTCTGAGACTGAGGGTCTGAGACTGAGAGTCTGAGACTGAGGGTCTGAGACTGATGGTCTGAGACTGAGAGTCTGAAACTGATTTTCTGAGACTGAGGGTCTGAGACTGAGGGTCTGAGACTGACAGTCTGAGACTGAGGGTCTGAGACTGATGGTCTGAGACTGAGAGTCTGAAACTGATGTTCAGAGACTGAGAGTCTGAGACTGAGGGTCTGAGACTGAGGGTCTGAAACTGAGGGTCTGAGACTGAGAGTCTGAAACTGATGTTCTGAGACTGAGAGTCTGAGACTGAGGGTCTGAGACTGAGGGTCTGAAACTGAGGGTCTGAGACTCAGGGTCTGAGACTCAGGGTCTGAAACTGAGGGTCTGAGACTCAGGGTCTGAGACTCAGGGTCTGAGACTCAGGGTCTGAGACTGAAAGTCTGAGACTGGTGGTCTAAGACTGAGGGTCTGAGTCTAAGAATCTGAGACTGAGGGTCTGAGACTGAGGGTCTGAAACTGAGGGTCTGAGACTGAGAGTCTGAGACTGGTGGTCTAAAACTGAGGGTCTGAAACTGAGGGCCTGAGACTGAGGGTCTGAGACTGAGACTGAGAGTCTGAGACTGGTGGTCTGAGACTGAGGGTCTGAGACTGAGGGCTCGAGACTGAGGGTCTGAAACTGATGGTCTAAGACTGAGGGTCTGAGACTGATGGTCTAAGACTGAGGGTCTGAGACTGATGGTCTTAGACTAAGGGTCTGAGATTGAGGGACTGAGATTGAGGGTCTGAGACTGAGAGGCTGAGACTGAGAGTCTGAGACTGGTGGTCTAAGACTGAGGGTCTGAGACTGAAAGTCTGAGACTGAGAGTCTGAGACTGGTGGTCTAAGACTGAGGGTCTCAGACTGTGAGTCCGAAAACTGAGAGTCTGAGACTGGTGGTCTAAGACTGAGGGTCTGAGTCTAAGAATCTGAGACTGAGGGTCTGAGACTGAGGGTCTGAAACTGAGGGTCTGAGACTGAGAGTCTGAGACTGGTGGTCTAAAACTGAGGGTCTGAAACTGAGGGCCTGAGACTGAGGGTCTGAGACTGAGACTGAGAGTCTGAGACTGGTGGTCTGAGACTGAGGGTCTGAGACTGAGGGCTCGAGACTGAGGGTCTGAAACTGATGGTCTAAGACTGAGGGTCTGAGACTGATGGTCTAAGACTGAGGGTCTGAGACTGATGGTCTTAGACTAAGGGTCTGAGATTGAGGGACTGAGATTGAGGGTCTGAGACTGAGAGGCTGAGACTGAGAGTCTGAGACTGGTGGTCTAAGACTGAGGGTCTGAGACTGAAAGTCTGAGACTGAGAGTCTGAGACTGGTGGTCTAAGACTGAGGGTCTCAGACTGTGAGTCCGAAAACTGAGAGTCTGAGACTGGTGGTCTAAGACTGAGGGTCTGAGACTAAGAGTCTAAGACTGAAAGTTTTATTTGTGTCTTAGGCATTACGCCGTTCCGACTGTGAGTCAGCCTCCATTAAACACCGGGTCAAAGCTGAACCTGATTCATGAACCGATAAACTTTAACTGCAAATCATTTAAATGAGTCATCATTTTTTGTGTAAATTGATTCTGCAGTTTGGGGCCTTTCTTCCACTGCAGACCTGTTCGGGACTTTGGTGGACACGGACTGTTGCAGTCGGACTAAGACATAATCTCATGCTGGAGCCATGTACCACACAGCCATGCGTGAATGACGGGTGTTCTGGTAAAACCGTAGACCGTAGAGTCCCTGCAGCAGAACAGCCCCTCAGAGAGCCCTGAAGCCTTTCAGGGGTTTATTGCCTTGTACCACAGTTTCTTCATTTCTTACATTCACAACTCAAATATACAACATTTTCCGCCTGATAAGAATAAACCAGGATGGTTTGTTGTGACACTGACACCTTTTCAACTTTTTATGTGCTTGCTGGTGCGTTGTTCTTTGTGACCTGTGCTTGTGTGCTGTGAAGCTCGTACCTGTGCCTATGACTGTGATACACTTGGATTTTTTTCCGTCAGTTAATGGTGAAACCTGATCTGTCTTGTGTCCTGCAGGCCCACAGCGATGGCGGTCATTTCTCTGGCCTTTGGACAGTACATCCTGGAGCCACTGTTCATGTCATGCGACACCCCCCCCATGGCTGTCAAACTGGCCGCAGCCATCGGCATAAGTACATAAGAAGATTATTTCTTTGTTACAGCATCAGTGTGACAGTATCTCAGGATGAGATCGTCTTCTTTGATCTTGGCTTGCAAAGTAAATTGAAGATAAAAGCAAGAAAGTGTGCAGGCTGAAGCAGAGGAGGATGAGGAAGGAGACAGCATGACACGGCAAAAGACCCAGCGCTGTCGTTATCTTACCAAGTCTGTCGTCCACACGTAAAAAATCGGAGAGGACAACAGGAACAAACAACATAGCAACGGTGCAAAGATGTAGCGCAGCGTGTGGTCAATGACCAACTCAAGGAAAAGTAAAAATGGCTGGAACATCAGCGCCAAGTAGACATGGTCCACACAGCTGCTTCTGACAGCAGGGACAACTGCTCCAGATGTTTTGTGACGTTTAACTGTCATGACGTAGGTGTGCAGGAGACGGCAGTGGCAGGTTTAATCAAACAAAGCTCTTTATTGAACAAGAAGTTCTGCACTCAGCAGGAAAACCACTATGACCAGCAGGCGACGCCGTGAGAAAACGAAAGGCTGAATCATGAGCAGCAGAACAGACAGAGAGATGGCATGAAGACGGGAAAAACGACGAGCATGTGGGCCGACCTGAAGACAGACTGGCAGGGAAGTGAGGGAAGACAGGGCAGCACATAAACTGGTGCAGGATGGGGGAGGGGCAGGGGCGCGAGGACCGAGTCCAAGATAAGACTAAACAAAAGGAGAGTCAGAAAGTCAGAAAATGGTCAACGTTTCCGCCCAGAACAAAAGCACCAACGGAGTTTCCGTCCTGTTCATGCAGTCCTTTGTTTGGGTTATGAGCTGCTAGTGTCAGGCGAAGGCCGCCACAGTACAGGGCGGGGCTGCCGTCATGCCACTTATCAGTGCTCTAACACAAGTCGCCGATGCTTTGCTCCCTTTGGCCGTAGCACTTAGGAGGTTCGTGACTGGAGTTGCTCAACAACGGTCGCGTCTATAATGGGCCTCGTAAACGCGGGTCGCTTCAGCGTCACGCTCCCACGGTTGTGACTGTGTCAATATCAGCTAAAGCAGATGTAACTGTAGCCTCGGTGAACCAGGAGGAGCTTTGTTTTCCGTTGTGCATCGGTGTAGTGTTGGAACCAGTCCCCCAGTCCAGACTGCAGTCTAACAGCTGAGTTATGAAGGTTTCTCATCAGCCTGGTCCAAACAAACCACCAATAAACATGACTGTTAGAAGGTAACAGATCAGACTAAATCAAACGAACCCTGGTGATCATCTCACTGACAGCAGCACCCCCCCCCCCCCCCCCCCCCCCCCCCCCCTTCTCAACCCCCCCTTCTCTCCCACCTTCTCCAGCTTGTGTTATGTATCTGAACAGTATGAGCGTCACGTGGACCGCCAGAATCCAAAACTTCCTCACCCTCATTAAACTGCTGGCTATCGTCATCATCATCGTTCCTGGGCTCTACCTGCTCTTTCAAGGTAAGCACCATTCCACAGCCTCTAGCAGCCCAAGTCCAATGGACTTTCATTGTTCCCTCCATGCAACACGTCATCAGCTGAGTTCAACTGCCTTCCTTTGCCTCACACTGTCTCATGCACTGTAAATACAACCCTGAAGCCTTGCAGGCTGTGAGACACAGCTGCTCACAGCTGGGGTTGCATCGAGGGTTTCACAATGTTCTCACAGCTGGTGTTTGGAGGAGGACTTGCTCTCTGCCCTTGGCTATTGACCTTACTTTTAAATCTGAAGGTTTGTCTCTGAGGAAATACTGTTCAATTTAATCCAATTCAGTTTTATTTATACAGCGTCTATTACAACAAGTTTTCTCCAGGATCTTTCCAGAGACCAGAACATGACCCCCGATCAATTATTACATAAACACCGGCAGGTAAACAATCCCCTTTAAGAAGGAAAAAAACCTTGAGCAGGACCTGGATCATAAGGGGGAAGAAACCTGGACCAGGACCTGGATCATAAGGGGGGACCCTCCTGCTGAATTCCAGCTGCGTAGAGCAGGAAAAGGAAAATGCATGCAGTGTTGGAAATCTTCACTTCAGCTTTAAATGTTATTTGAATTGTTATCATGCAACTAAAAATCACACTTCCCATTTTTATGCTCCAATGGCAAAACAAGAAACAAAAATATTTAATAGGTAAAAAAAAATGGTTTACTTGGTACAGCAGTTTTCCCTGTTTTTCTTCCGTTCCAAAGGTGCAAGATCCCAGTTGGATCTCGGTTATTGATCCAGACCAATTACATAAACCACAAGAAGATGAAAATAGTAATGTCCTAATTCTGTAATTGCCAAATGATCAGGGTCAAGTTGACATTTTTACTTATTAATTTATTGTATCAATAATTTCTGAGTTAACAATTACAGTTTATGTCAGGTGAGGAGTAGGCGTCACCTTCAACCAAGAGTAGCAGCTGTCATGAGTGTTGTCAACTGAGCATCTCTGTCACTACATTTAACACGTTTCCAGACAACTGTTTTTATTAAAAAGCAACAAATGTAGTGACTTCTTCAAGGTGTCATGATTTCTATGGATAATAATGTTGTAGAAGACCTTTGTGGACTGCATCTTGTAGGCTTTGTCCTTACTCTTCCCAGCGAGCAGCCCATGCTGCTGTAGGCCCCTCACCTGTGCAACAGCACCCTCAGCTGGAGTCACAGCATATTTCTACCTCTCTGTGTCCAGACTACAATGTCCAGAAGCCCCAAGTTGGCTGGTCTTGCACTGGCACTTTGTCGTTTACCCCGTTTTCTCTTTCATACTACATCATTCCTCCTTCCATAGGATCCATTACAACTTTATACAAACGTAAAGCCAACAGCTGCCGTCCTTACTGAGGAGTCGGCCACACTGGTGACTTCAGCCTACAGCAAACCTGAAGCAGGTTCCTCAGCATTTCAGAAATGGCTCCAATTAGGAAATATTTCAAACTAGACAGCGGATGCAGCAGCTTCTACTGTTTGCAGTTTGAGTTGGTTAGATGGGAAGGACAGACCTGGTTTTTTCTTTTTTTTTTGTGGATTGACAAAAGGTTGGCTTGAGACTAGACACTGGCCAATACTCGAAGTCAAATGACTCGGACTTGGACTCGGGTGCAAAAAATGTGACCAGGTCACCCCTAGATGGAAATTACAACAACTTACATGAAAATAATTGTGATGTATTCCCTTATGGTGCAGTAAGACTAGATGTCTATGTCCCAAGACATATATTTATCACTTCAGTGTTTGTGGCCACTACAGTATGACCGATATGTCATTCAGGGAGGTTCAGAGTTACAGGGAACTTTGAAATCAACACCCAGATCAGAGTGGAAATATCCAGCTTCCCGTCCTGTATTCCTACTCAGGTTCACATCTTTCTCTCTCAGAAGTAGAATGCTGAGATGTTACAAAGACATTTCATGGAGACATCAGGGAACTGTGTCACGGGCACAGCATGTCACAGCCCAGCCCCTGACTGTTGACGGTTCAGAAGATCATCCACTTCATCTGTGGACTTCATAGGGATTTGGTGTTCCACAGCCTCCTCTATGTGATAATAACCTCAAATGAAATGAAAATTCCTCAGAGGGTGTCGATTTGAGGGTTTTTCATTTATGTGTGGGGATTTACAAATGTAGTGTTATCCAAGCAAACCAGTGTATGTGGATTAAAGGTGGAAGGTGACTGGGCCAGAGGTCATTACAGTCACCCAACATTCAGTGTTGGAACCCAGCCCAGCTCAGTGGAAAACTACAGCTGCAAGCTTTCATTCGTGATTTAAATTCATTTCCTTAAAAAAAGGATTTCTTTGCTTTGTTTTAAATGTATTTCTGTTTGACTTTCACCTGTTTATTGCTGTTTACTAATCCAATGAGAGCTAGTAGTTAGTTTAGAGAAATTCATGAATTTAAACTGATTAATTACTCACCCATATCCAAGAATGTATGAATACAAGTGTAAGACAGCTTAATAAAACTCATTTACAGATTGCATTTTATTTATTAATAGCCATGACTGAAGCACCATTTCGAAAATCAAATTCCTCAGGAACCTCTAAGTTTCAGCATGAGGTGCTTCCAAAAGAGCCATAGATGAAGTCAGGTAATAATCTTGTCACTTCTCTGCTGCTTGTTTTCTCACAAGGAGGCTCACAAACAGTCTCTGGAGTTCAACATGCAGTTAATCTTTATTGTCCATTAAATCATGTTATCTTTTTTTCTAGGAGCAGCTGTTGGTCATTAACATGTTATCAGCTCAAAGCTGGATTTTTATGTTCTTTTTTACAGAAGTGTCATGGCTATAATTAGGGCTACAACTGTTCCTGTTCTTGTGTAGAACCACAGACCATTGCAGGGCCGCAACAATCCCTCCTCATTTTAAGACAATGGTGCTGCTTCAGAGGTGTATTTTACATCAATATGTGTCCGTGTTTAAGTTTATCTGTGTTTGTGTTTGCAGGAGAGACTAAAAACTTTGAGAATGCCTTTGACCTCAGCAATGTGAAGTTGTCTGGTATGCCGCTGGCTTTCTACTCTGGGATGTATGCATACTCTGGGTGGTAGGTATGGTCCTGCACACACACTCCTACACAACAACAAACACACAAATGCACAGTTGACTCTTTTGGTCACTGCAAGTTTTCTGACCCTACACTGGAATCCTGGTGTCAAGGTTGATGTGGGAGACTGGAAGGCAGGACTAGTGGACAGAAACCTAAACCCAGTGGCAAGAGAGACAGTCAACGCAGCTCAATCTTTTACCATTTTTACCTCAGCAGGCCTCCACATAGTCATGGAGGTTAAGTCACTGTTTTCACAAAGTAAGTAAAAAAAAATGAAATTAAACAAAGAACAGAGATTTCCTAAAGAAACAGACAGAAATGACAAACCTAGAAAGACCAAAAGACTGGAACCTCATGAAAATATGAGGTTCATGACACAGACGAAGGGCCCGGAACCCTCCGGGGCATTTAATGGCAGTGTGACACCCGCGTCACCATAGGTCCTTATGGGTTCAATTGATTCAGGCATAAATAATTGCCAAATAAGCAATACTGTGGCCAATTTTACAGTGAGTGTAAAAAAAATGTTAATTTAATCAGCTTTTAAAGCTCATTAAAACTACACAAAAGAAGAGCAATGGGATGTGACCAGTTTGCTGAGTAGTAGATAGACAGCTGAAGGCATAACTTCTATTTCTTTTAATGCTTACAAGCATCAGACAGCACTGAACTTGCTCTGCTCTCAGTGCTATCACAATTCCTCTTCACCAAAAAGTGAATCTCACTTCAAAAACTCATTTAAACTTCCTCACAGCCTCAAAAAAGAAGCAGACTGCATGAGAACATTGGTGGCTTTTCCCACTCGGAGAGCGCACTGTGATTCCAAGTACACAGGGAGCATAACAAACACGAGCGTTTTCGTTCGTCTACGAACCATATCTTAACTGGATTAAAAAGAAGAAGATGACATTTTACAGTTTGAAACATCGTTGTCTTTTCATAACGTAAACCAGCGTTGCATATGCATGAATCAAGGTTGGAGAAAAACAACTTTGTTAAAACTTTTATCTATTTAGAGACACAACTTTTAGCAAGACCTTGTCTGTTGTTTACTGAATTTACATTTTTAAGTTGCAAAATCACAATCCTAAAAGGGTATTTTTAGTTAGTTTAGAAGTTAACTGTTAGCTGGGCTTCCAGAACGATAACTGGAGTTGAAAACATATTTATAAAATGTGGTTTCGTAAAGTCATTTATGCTTAACTCACAAAAGCTCAGAAATATGGACTTCATACAAATTCATAAGCGGGGGTAGAGATTATAAAGGGCAGTAGAGAACATAAGGTGGGGTAGAGAACATAAAGGGCAGTAGAGAACACAAGGTGGAGTAGAGAACATAAGGTGAGGTAGAGAACATAAGGTGGGGTAGAGAACATAAGGTGGGGTAGAGAACATAAAGGGCAGTAGAGAACATAAAGGGCAGTAGAGAACATAAGGTGGGGTAGAGAACATAAGGTGGGGTAGAGAACATAAAGGGCAGTAGAGAACATAAGGTGGGGTAGACAACATAAGGTGGGGTAGACAACATAAGGTGGGGTAGAGAACATAAGGTGGGGTAGAGAACATAAGGTGGGGTAGAGAAGTCCTACTTTTCTTTATTCTGCCACTGCACTGTGGCTCAATCTTTTTTCCCTTCTCTTTGCTTTTTATGTTTTTATTATGTAAAGGACCTTAAATTGTCTTGTTGCTGAAATGTGCTACAAATAAACCTGCCTTGCCTTGCCTTGCCTTGCCTTGCCTTGCTAGTCTAATTGGACTACTGATGATAGTTACTATTGTATCCTGTCTTGTACCTTTGACGGTGTCTCTATGTCTCTATTCTTTCTTATTTCCTGCTCTACCCGGCTGGCCTTCGGCAGGAGGGTCCCCCCTCATGATCCAGGTCCTGGTCCAGGTTTCTTTCCTCTTAAAGGGGAGTTTTTCCTGCCACTGTTTAGCTTAAGGTTTTTCTTCCACTAGGGAAGTTTTTACCTGCCGCTGTTTATGTAATAATTGATTAGGGTCATGTTCTGGTCTCTGGAAAGATCCTAGAGACAACTTGTGTTGTAATAGATGTTATATAAATAAAATTGAAAATTGAATGTGACATTTACTTGAGCTGTTGAGTGCAATAGTTGATTCTGTAGTGATAAGACATCTATTGTTGCTATAATTATTAATTAGGTAATTTTGTTGTTTATTTAGTAACTATTCTTACTGAAACAAAAACAGGTCATTTTTAGTGCTTTTCAATGTACTTTAAATGTGGGATCCAATGCAACATCTGACCTAAGAGTATTCAGGCTGACAATGACAACGATTCAAATGTTGCCACAGTCTCAATCGATTACTATGTTGTCTGAAAGTACAAAGATGAAATAACACATAATTGGACAGATATGATGAAAGTATGAACTAATTATGAGGCTACATGACGAATTGAAATGAACCAAATCCATGGTTGTGTGATCAAATCCATGTGTGTCATCAAACACTGGAGGTGAGATCTTTCTTGAAAGCTGTGTACAGTAATACACAGCATATTTTAAAGTTTTAACATGATTAATAAATGTTTCAATCCTTAACACTACCCAAACATTCATTATTGGTTCTTGGTGGTCATATGGTGGATAGTTAATGATAGAATTAAGATGTCATTTTTTCATTGTGTTTGACAGTTAGAAAGATGTTTAATAATGAGTTAATAATGTGTCTTTCTGTGTAACATGAACTGTTGCGTCAGTCTGCGGAGGTAACGTCACTGTTTGCTTTTGCAGGTTCTACCTGAACTTTGTGACAGAGGAGATAGACAACCCTGAGAAGTAAGTTGAAAGTGTTGGCTGTAGTGATCAAACGTGAGTGAGGACTTAAACACCCAAAGATAAACATTTTTTCCTCAGATGCATGTGATGAATAAGGGGAAAAACTCACAAAAAGTAAATTGCTGTGTTTCTTTTCAGGTCTGCAGAGCTTTTGAAGCCTTTACTGTTTGAGTTTTAGAGACAAAATCAATTTCCGTAATTTCTTACTTTTCTTTGTTTCTATCAACCTCGTTTCCAGAAGGTCCTTTACAAAAAAATGCCCCGGTACTTTACCTGAAACTGACATCACACAGGCATAGTTTGAACAAATGGTGAAGAAAGAGGAGTGTTTCAAGAGAAAAACTGTGAAAAAGAGGGTGAACCTCCTGTGGTCGTACGTGTAACTGCAAATCTAAGTCACTTATCTCTTATGCACCTGCAGCAGTAATTCAAAACTTGGCCTGATAACAGCTAAAACTATTGCTCCTGTTATCACTTATCAAAGAAATATTTTATGATTGGATGTTTTTTCTTGAAGCTGCATTTCTCCTTATGGCCTACGGGGCCTGGTGAATGGAGCCTCAGGCCTTCCGACATTTTGTCCTAATCCGTCCAGAACATTGCACACCTTCCCTTGTGTAGCACAGTCACACTGCTCTTTACCACCATGTGAAACATGAAAAATCTACAACTTTAATATCAGTAAATAGCAAGGTGGAAGTGCCAAACACAGTGTCGTCACTGAGCAGGTTTTAGAGATTAAAGATAAAGTGGGGTAAGTCGAGCAGGGAGGGATAAGCAGCTGTTACAATATGAGACATTTCACTGCATTTCATTTCCGACTTGACTCTTTAGTGCCAGTCACTTTCATGGCTTGTAAGCAGGAAGCAGCTGTGGTGGAAGGTTTGTGTTTCGCGTTGCGCTTCTTTGAATTTGGGGTATTAGTATTTGGATGAAAGATGTAGTAGAACCAAATAGTGTGTTTCCAGTGGTGGGCGTCTGGGTATCTGGGTGTGTCTCCATTACCAGGACCAGCCCTGCAAAAGAGGGAACTACCTGGTGGGGGCCCCTGACTACTAGGACCACAAACATTTTGCTCTAAGTACATCTATGGGTTTAATTGTTTTAATCTCTACCGCTACAACCACACGTATGCTGAAAAAGCAATAAAACAAAAAAACACAAGAACCATGCCTGTCGTTTCTTCTTTCTTCTGATGTTACATTCTTTTTTTGTCTCTTTCTATGCTGCTGGCCATTTGTGAAAAAGCTAAAAAGGTGAATTAGCAGTATCATGTTGTAAGCAGTGCTATTTGTTCGGTCAGTGGTTCTTGTGTGGGGTTTCAGCGTAAATGAGAGGCGCCAGCTGAAGGTTTTGAGGAGGGGTTTCTGAGGTTCTTGTCTGGCAGGTCTACCCCCAAACCCACCACAAGTTGGAACGCACCTATACTGTCACGTTTACAAGCCTTAACATTAAAGTAATAGGCTGATTATGACACAATTGTCAGACCAGATTCAACTTCAAAGCAGTAACATTTGACATCTTTAAAGTCAAAGGTCAACCTCATTATTGTTCTTTATTGTTCAATACCACAAAAAGAAGACATGGATGCAAACTCAACGTTACCAGTAAGAGTCAGGAGCTTTGATTTGAGAATTTAAACTATCCTCTTGAAACTTGTTTGCTGTTTGAAAGAAATACACATAAACACGAAAGTCTGAGATGAGGGACACAAATGAGGCCTGGGGGTTGATAAGCAATAGTCCGTGTCCGTGCTCCTCTAACAGAATCTCTGCCCCCAGGATTGTGCCGTTAGCCATCTGCATCTCCATGGCGATTGTGACGTCTTGCTATGTGCTGATCAACATTGCGTACTACACTGTGATGTCAGCTGAGGAGCTCCTGGCCTCGGAGGCTGTGGCTGTGGTGAGACACCCGACGAAGACATAGTGCACTGCAACCTGTGTTGGTGAATTCATTCCTCCATCCACTCATTCATCTATCTGTCACGAGCGGAGCTGTCGAGGCTGCAGTGAATGTAGTGCCAGCACATATTTACAGGCTTAAATGATTTATAAGTAATAATTGTCTCGTTAGATGCACCACCTTCGTTAGGGAGGAAAAATTAAATAATAATAATGAATCTATCATCTAAAGTTGTAAATCCTCACTGAGGGGATCTTAGCATTATGGAAAAACACACATCAAAGCCCACTAAAAATAGAAATAATAGTGAAATGTGCAAATAAATGGTTATTATTCATTTGATGGTCTAAATGAAACTAAACTAAACTAAACAAACAAAGAGTTTGATAGACCTGGAATGGGAATTTGGGAATTGATCAGCTGACAAAAATGGACAAGATGGAACTAATATCTCTCTATCGGCTAGTTTGTGACTTCAACCCCAAATGATCTCCACATCTCATAGTTACGGCAGGAGTGTGGTCTGGTTGAGAAGAGGTGCCGAGGCGCAGAGGTGCAAAGTTGCAGAGTTGCAGAGTTGCAGAGTTGCAGAGGTGGAGAGGTGCCGCGATGCAAAGTTGCAGGGTTGCAAAGGTGCAGAGGTGCAGAGGCGCAGAGGTGCAGAGGTGCAGAAGTGTAGAGGTGCAGATGTGCAGAGGCACAGAAGCACAAGGGCGCCAAGGTGAAGAGGCGCAGAGTTGCAGAGGTGCAGAGGTGCCGAGGCGCAGTGGTGCAGAGTTGCAGAGGCGTACAGTTGCAGAGGCGCAGAGGTAAAGAGGAGCAGAGGCGTAGAGGCGCAGAGGTGCAGAGGTGTAGAGGCGCAGAGACACAGAGTTGCAGAGACACAGAGGAGCAGAGGAGCAGAGGAGCAGAGGCCCATAGGTGCAGAGGCGCAGAGACGCAGAGTTGCAGAGACGCAGAGACGCAGAGGAGCACAGGTGAAGAGGAGCAGAGGTGCTGAGGCACAGAGGTGCAGATTCGCCGAGGTGAAGAGGAGCAGAGGTGCTGAGGCGCAGAGGCGCAGAGGCGCAGAGGCGCAGAGTCGCATTGGTGCAGAGTTGCAGAGGTGCGGAGGGCCAGAGGCGCCAAGGTGAAGAGGCGCAGAGTTGCAGAGTTGCAGAGGTGCATAGGTGCAGAGGTGAAGAGGAGCAGAGGCGTAGAGGAGCAGAGACACAGAGGAGCAGAGGAGCAGAGGAGCAGAGGTGCAGAGGCGCATAGGTGCAGAGGTGTAGAGGTGCAGATGTGCAGAGGTGCAGAGGTGCAGAGGGCCAAAGGGCACCAAGGTGAACAGGCGCAGAGTTGCAGAGGTGCATAGGTGCAGAGGTGAAGAGGAGCAGAGGCGCAGAGGCGCAGAGGTGAAGAGGTGTAGAGGAGCAGAGGTGTTGAGGCACAGAGGTGCAGATTCGCAGAGGTGCAGATTCGCAGAGGCGCAGAGTTGTAGAGACGCAGAGACGCAGAGGAGCAGAGATGCAGAGGTGCAGTGGTGCAGAGGTGCAGAGGCGCAAAGGCGCAGAGGCGCAGAGGCGCAGAGGTGTAGAGGTGCAGATGTGCAGAGGTGCAGAGGCACAGAGGCCCAGAGGTCCAGAGGCACAGAGGCGCCGAGGTGAAGAGGAGCAGAGGTGCTGAGGCAAAGAGGTGCAGAGTCGCAGAGTCGCAGAGGCGCAGAGGCGCAGAGGCGCAGAGTCGCAGAGTCGCAGAAGCGCAGAGTCACAGAGGCGCATTGGTGCAGAGGTGCAGAGGGCCAGAGGCGCCAAGGTGAAGAGGCGCAGAGTTGCAGAGATGCCGAGGCGCAGTGGTGCAGAGTTGCAGAGGCGTACAGTTGTAGAGGTGCAGAGAAGCAGAAGAGCAGCAGCGCATAGGTGCAGAGGCGCAGAGACGCAGAGTTGCAGAAGTGCAGAGTTGCAGAGACGCAGAGATGCAGAGTTGCAGAAGTGCAAAAGCGCAGAGGTGCCGAGGTGAAGAGGAGTAGAGGTGCCGAAGCGCCGAGGCGCAGAGTTGCAGAGGTGCAGAGTTGCAGAGGTGCAGAGGTGCAGAGGTGCAGAGTTACAAAGGTGCAGAGTTACAGAGGTGCAGAGGTGCCGCGTAGTCCTGCAGATGGAAGCGCAGGTGTGGACGACATGACGGACGAGAGCCAATCAGAATTTGACACCATAACATTCCTCTTTAAAGGGGCTGAGGTTGAATTCCGTTCTATTAAATTACACAAATGAAATAGAGGCACACAAACTCTACATTTGTTTTAAATATACTAATACCAGTCCATTTGCGTTAGGACTGTGACAGTTGGGTGTGACATGTTTCTGTGAGAACAGACATGGACTGGTACCAGAACCAGGCCCTCAAGTGCATTCGATATTGCTTCTGGTCAGGTTTACTTTTCAGGCAGGGTGCAAAAATGTGATCGAAGACTATGTGGCAAGAACGGGTGCAGCTCACACTTTCTAGTCTCTCAGCATTTTTACATCGAATAAAAGGTCAAATTCACTGAACATGCACGCTTGTGAGTATTGTGTGATTTTGTGACTTTTCTTTATTTCTTTTTCTAATATATTTGTACATACTCTGTTTCTAAGGCCAAAAGTGTTTGCTTTGACTCGCATATGAACTTAAGTGACCTTCAGCGTTCCTTTCACTGGAACTAAGGAGCCAAGTCCAGCTCCTGAAGAACAACCCCACACCATAACCCCCCCTCGACCAAACTTTACACTTGGAACAATGCAGTCAGACAAGTACCGTTGTATTGAGGATTTAGACCTCTGAGTGGGTTCCGGATCCGTTGATCACTGCAGGGCTCCGATCAGAGAGCACATAAGTCGTCTGGTGAATTCAAAACTTTACTGAGGTATTGAACATAGATTATGTACAGAGCTGCATCGTGGAGAAGTTTCTGCAATAAAGTAAATAAATAAGGTCTTAGTTATAATTCAGCATGACACATAAACAATAATAACAATGGTAAGTTACAAAGGAGAACACTTCCATAGACGTATAAACCGTTTCAGTATAACCGGCTGTGATATGTATAACACCCTGCACACAGACACGGAAAAACCGAGGACTAACAGCCACACACAACGTAAGCTCAAATAATTCTAACTCCGTCTATCTATATGTCCGTAATGGACATATATAGGGCAGGTAAACACATAGTTCTCTAACAAAGGATAATTAACTTAAAGGTGTTAACTTGTGTCATTCAAAAACTTACATCCTTCTGTGACTTCGCTCCTGCTCCGCTCTGTACGACAGTAAACGCGCGAAAAAAGGCAGAAAAGACAACCTGAACCCTTTCAAAATGAGAGGCGTGTCAAATTAAAAGCCTCGCGATGAATAACACGTAGAATTTGTAACAACCGTTGTCCTGGCAACCACCAAACCCATACTGGTCCATCAGATTGCCAAATGGAGAAGCTCCATTCATCACTCAAGAGAAGGTGTCTCCACTGCTCTAGAGTCCAGTGGCGACATGCTTTACACCGCTGCATCCGTGCTTTACACCGCTGCATCCGTGCTTTACACCGCTGCATCCGTGATTTACACCGCTGCATCCGTGCTTTACACCGCTGCATCCGTGCTTTACACCGCTGCATCCGTGCTTTACACCGCTGCATCCGTGCTTTACACGGTTGCATCCGTCTTTTACACCGCTGCATCCGTGCTTTACACCGCTGCATCCGTGCTTTACACGGCTGCATCCGTGCTTTACACGGCTGCATCAGTGTTTTACACCACTGCATCAGTGTTTTACACCGCTGCTCAGTGTTTTACACCACTGCATCCGTGCTTTACACCCCTGCATCCGTGCTTTACACCGCTGCATCTGTGCTTTACACCACTGCATCAGTGTTTTACACCGCTGCTCAGTGTTTTACACCCCTGCATCAGTGTTTTACACCGATGCATCAGTGTTTTACACCACTGCATCTGTGTTTTACACCGCTGCTCAGTGTTTTACACCCCTGCATCAGTGTTTTACACCACTGCATCAGTGTTTTACACCGCTGCTCAGTGTTTTACACCACTGCATCCGTGCTTTACACCACTGCATCCGTGCTTTACACCCCTGCATCAGTGTTTTACACCGCTGCATCCGTGCTTTACACCGCTGCATCCGTCTTTTACACCGCTGCATCCGTGCTTTACACCGCTGCATCCGTGCTTTACACCGCTGCATCCGTGCTTTACACCGCTGCATCCGTGCTTTACACCGCTGCATCCGTGCTTTACACCGCTGCATCCGTGCTTTACACTGCTGCATCAGTGTTTTACACCGCTGCATCCGTGATTGACACCACTGCATCAGTGTTTTACACCGCTGCATCAGTGATTTACACCGCTGCATCCGTGATTGACACCACTGCATCAGTGTTTTACACCGCTGCATCAGTGATTTACACCGCTGCATCCGTGATTGACACCACTGCATCAGTGTTTTACACCGCTGCATCAGTGATTTACACCGCTGCATCCGTGCTTTACACCGCTGCATCCGTGCTTTACACCGCTGCATCCGTGCTTTACACCGCTGCATCCGTGCTTTACACCGCTGCATCCGTGCTTTACACTGCTGCATCAGTGTTTTCTGCATTTGTGCTTTACACCGCTGCATCCGATGCTTTGCATTTCACTTGGTGATGTATGTCTTGGCTGCAGCCGCTCTATCAGTTTATGTGTCCTATCACTTTGTGGCTGAGTTGCTGTCGTTCCCAAACACTTCCATGTTCTTATAATACAGCTGACTGTTGACTGTGGAATATTTAGGAGCCAGGAAATTTCTGGACTGGATTTGTTGCACAGGTGACATCCTGTAACAGTTCCAGGCGGGACTTCACTGAGCTCCTGAGAGCGACTCATTCTTTCACAAATAGATGTAAAAACAGTCTGCATGTTGAGGTGCTTGATTTTATACACATGTGGCCGTGAAAGTGATTGGAACACCAGATTCCAATTATTTGGATGGATGAGTGAATACTTGCAAATATAGTGTATTTCTGATAGAGCTGCTGCATCCACCATGCACTCTCTACTCCCTTCTGCCAATCACCTACTCTCTAGTTGTACTCTACCTTCCATGGCTGATGTTTCCAAGCTGATCCATTTTACCATTATTTGGATGGATGAGCCAATATGTTTGGCAATATAGTGTACTTTAAGATTCTAATTTGAGCATAAACATTTTATCTTGGTTGATTATGCTCATACTGTGAAAGGAAATGTAAATAAACAAAAGAACAATCTGCAACAAGTTATGTCAAGGAAACCCATGTACGTATTTAAGTGTGCGACCTGTGCAGATCATGTGTCAGATTAAGAGCCACCACCACTGTGGTCCACATGCAGTCGAGTGAAAGTAGCAGATCAGAATCATGTTCACTGTGATACGTATAAGTTACAGAGTCTCAGCTTGTAAGACTGTCATTGGATGTAACAGTAAAGCCCCGATGGCATCAACGAGACCTGACACTGATGTTGTCACTGGCTGTCAGATTGATGGACAGCAATGTGCATGTCTGAAAAAAGTCTTATTTTATTTATTTATTTTTTACCTCACGACCCTCATGAAACCCTAAACAAAGTTATTCTCGTTCCAGCAGGATCACATGCTTTTTTGTTGTTTTTTTTGTCAGAAACATCAAGTATAACAAGTGAAAAAGGCCTTTTAACATTAAATGAGAAATTATGTATTTCCATGTAATTACTGGACATATCGGGTTGATACTTTGAAATAGTACATTTTAAACACAACTACAGTCAACCTAACAAAACCATGAAAATAGATTAAACAATAAGTCAGCAGGAAATAAGGATAAGAAATAAGAATAAGGAAGAGAGAGATCTGACCTCCATCCGGCCTTCTTTTGCTTGATCACTCACATACAGACAGCTGTTTGCTGTCAGCGTCTCATACTGAACACCTGTTTATTTTACACATGTTGTATGAAGTCTTTCTTAAATAAAAAGAAAAGCTGACACTTCTCACAGCTTCCCAGCTGTCTATTACTTTTTTTTTTTTACTTATTTTTGAAAATTGCATCAATTCAATTTTCAATTCATTTAAAGTACATTGAAATGCACTAAAAATGACCTGTTTTTGTTTCAGTAAGAATAGTTACTAAATAAACAACAAAATTACTTAATTAATAATTATAGCAACAATAGATGTCTTATCACTACAGAATCAACTATTGCACTCAACAGCTCAAGTAAATGTCACATTCAATTTTCAATTTTATTTATATAGCGTCTATTACAACACAAGTTGTCTCCAGGATCTTTCCAGAGACCCAGAACATGAACACGACCCCCGAGCAATTATTACATAATCAACAGCAGGTAAAAACTTCCCTAGAGGAAGAAAAACCTTAAACCAAACAGTGGCAGGAAAAACTCCCCTTTAAGAGGAAAGAAACCTGGATCAGGACCTGGCTCATGAGGGGGGACCCTCCTGCTGAAGACCAGCCGGGTAGAGCAAGAAATAAGAAAGAATAGAGACATAGAGACACCGTCAAAGGTACAAGACAGGATACAATAGTAACTATCATCAGTAGTCCAATTAGACTTCTGTGAATATGGGTGATATATGGATAGACGGTGATACAAGGGGATGAGGACTGCAGGTCGGGATGTCAGCAAGTATCCAACAGACATCCATACAGACAGGTGAAGACAGACACTGGGATGGTCAGAGGTGGAACTGCAGGTCAGCAAGCAGCTCCTGAGGTTCTGGTCTGCAGAACATGTACAGAAGAGGAAAAGAAGGGCCAGACAAGCACAACATACTACAAGAACAATGGACCACAATTATGCTTATGAGATACTGTTAATAAATGAGGGTTGAGGTGAAGAAGAGACGGAGAAGGCAAAGAGAAACAGAGAAGGTGAAAGGCACCACTCAGTGGATCATGTTGGTGCCCCCCTGCAGCAGAGGCCTATAGCAGCATATCTACACCGAAGCTGTTTAAGATGAGCTGCTCTAATCTGGTCCTGCAGCTGCAGCTTTGACTACTGGCCCTGACACATTAAGGTACTAAATATACACTAACTATATGCTTTATTAAACAGAAATGTTTTAAGTTTAGTTTTAAAGGTGGAGGTGGTGTCAGCCTCCTTCACCCAACCTAGAAGTTGGTTCCATAGTGATGGTTCCTGATAGCAGAAGACCCGTCCTCCAAATCTACATCTGGATCTTCTAGGAACTACGAGTAAACCTGCACCCTGAGAACGGAGAGCTCTATTAGGAACGTACGGTTCTATCAGGTCTTGCAAATATCGCGGCGCTAGGCCATTTTGGACTTTATATACCAGTAATAAAATTTTGAATTGGATTCTAAATTTTACAGGGAGCCAATGGAGGGAAGCTAAAACTGGAGAGACGTGGTCTCTCTTGTTGATTCCTGTCAGCACTCGCGCTGCTGCATTTTGGATCAGCTGGAGGCTGTTAAGAGAATTACTTGGACATCCAGCCAACAACACGTTACAGTAATCTAGTCTAGAAGATACGAACGCATGAATTAGTTTTCCAGCATCACTCTGCGAGAGGATGCTTCTGATCTTTGAGATATTACGGAGGTGGAAAAACACAGTTTTACAAACCTGATTAATATGCTGTTTAAATGACAAATCCTGATCGAATATAACGCCAAGGTTTCGCACAGTTTTACTGGAGGCCATCGCAAGACCATCTAATCCCTTCCTAAGCTTAAAGCAAGGCAGCTCGGAATGTTACTTTGAATTTACACATTTAATGATGAACATTTTTTTATTAGTGCCTCAGTGGAAAGCCTGAATCGGAAATGCTCAGAACTGATATCAGATGAGGTCTGAGTCATGGTTGCCATGTTGGTGATCCTGCCTGAGTTGGGATGTAAATGTCATGTGTGGAGCAGCTAATTAAACCAACCAGAAGCTACCTGCTGGATGATGATTTGAATCATGCAGCTCCACCCTAATCTAGATGAGACGAAGCATATTACAGAAAAGAAATTGTACGGGGTTGGCAAAAGTGGAATCTACTTTAGGAAACACATTAATGAACCAACAAATAAAGTGCAAAGAGCAGCATTATTTGTCAGAACTGAACCAAGCCCTTTTTATTCATGAGGATATCCATTTATTCTCAGGACAGCAAAATTCACTTTTGGGAGGAAACGTTTCTACCTTGATGATACACAATACAGTATTTATATACATAAAACTGTATTCTGTATCATAAGCGTATGGATGGATGGATGGATGGATGGATGGATGGATGGATGGATGGATGGATGGATGGATGGATGGATGGATGGATGGATGGATGGATGGATGGATGGATGGATGGATGGATGGACGGATGAACGGATGGATGGACGGATGGTGATTGGATGGATGGATGGATGATGGATAGATAGATGGATGGATGGATGGATGGATGGATGGATGGATGATGATTGGATGGATGGATGGATGGATGGATGATGGATGATGATAGATGGATGATGATTGGATGGATGGATGGATGGATGGATGGATGGATGGATGAATGGATGGATGGATGGATGATGTATGGATGGATGGATGGATGGATGGATGATGGATGATGATAGATGGATGATGATTGGATGGATGGATGGATGGATGGATGAATGGATGATGTATGGATGTATGGATGGATGGATGGATGGATGGATGGATGGATGATGATTGGATGGATGGATGGATGGATGATGGATGATGATTGGATGGATGGATGGATTGATGGATGGATGGATGGATGGATGGATGAATGGATGGAGGGATGGATGGATGGATGGATGATTGGATGGATGGATGGATGGATGGATGGATGGATGGATGGATGGATGGATGGATGGATGGACATTGTTTCATAAATGTGATGCTTGGTCAAATGGTCAAATCTATTTTTAGACAAATATACACTCAAATATCATTTTAACAGAAGCTATGCTGAAATTGGATGTGGAGGTCTTTGCGTTGTAAGCTGACCTTGGTCTTGATGTGGAGGTCTTGCCCTCGTGGTGCAGATATGTTCTTCCGACATGAGTGCTGCAGCAGCCTTCCTGCACTGAACATGTCCTTATTACTGACGCGCTTCTGATGGCATGCTTTCCCAGCAGCTGTTAATGCAATTGTTTCAGCCCAACCCAGTTAATGCTAATCACATCACAGGCGTAACCATTCCTCGTTAGACTGAAGACTGCTATTAGCGCAACTGTAAGCCCGTAGCTGGGAAAGACTCAATCCCGCAGAGATCCCTGGTCCTTTGTAATGCAGTTAGTTTTATTGGCTTGTGCACAATGAGTGTTAAGAGCACCTTAAGAAAGGTGTTAAGAGCATTTAAGTGTTCTTAGAAGGCTGTGATATAATAAAAGGAGTACACTTTCTTTCTTGCAGACAGCTGGTGGAAGTTTGCATCTAAAACTTAATTTAAGAATTGAACTCTTGTCTCAAACTTGTACCAAAGAGACTCGACACCAGGTGTAATTAGTAATTGTAGACATCAGACAACAGTACATTACGGGTGTGTTTAGGTTGTGTGAGGAGAGTGAAGAGCAACAAGGAGAAACGCTAAGGAGTTACATATACGTCAAGTAATCATCACGCAGCCATTATAAAAGATTAAACTTCAGAGACACGATTACAGAGTCCGTTCCTGATTTCCTGTCCAGAAAGTGTTGGAAAGCAAGAAACTAAAACAGAGTTTGCCGGATGCATCTGTGTGGGCGTCTTCGTCTGGTAAAGCACAGAGACTTGAAGGAAGAGTCTGCAGTTAGGTCAATCCTAGGTCGGTTCCTCGGTGGTAACGACTATAAACCTTTGTAAGGGAGCAAAGTTACATGAATCAACGTACATTTGAATTAGAACAGAATTTACATTTGCAGCTTAAAAGCATTAACATCAGCCCTTGGAGCAACTTGCAATGTCCTTTTTAAGCTTCTGACAAGACTAAAAAATATTGCATTAAAGTAGTGTGAATAGAGATCCTACAGTCAAAACAAGGTCACTGTACTTGTGTGAGTGTACAGGAAGTGTTTGTAACTCCTGGACATTGCCTTTCATGTCCCCACCATCTCAACTATCCAGACTCACTGACTTCCAAATACTACTGCCAGTAGACACAGCACTCGGAGAAGAGGCCAGTGGAGGGAAGAGGGAAGCACTGGCCATGAACTCTCCCTATCAGAGGTTTACAAAAACTGTTTACTTGGACATCTCTACTCTGATGGACTGAATTCAAAGCGATCAAGATGCAAACATAAATTCTATTCTATCTCAAAAGTGCTTTGACTCAAGTCATTTTGCTCCCTAAAAAAAGTTTACAAACATTAAGATTTAGTGATAGACCTAAGGTTGTTTTGACTCTGAAGAATTCCTTTGAATCAGAGATGGGCAGCTTAAGTCCTGCATGTTTACGTTGCTTCTCTCGATCCATGTTTACGTTGCTTCTCTCGATCCATGTTTACATTGTTTCCCTGCATCCATGTTTACATTGTTTCCCTGCATCCATGTTTAAGTTGTTTCCCTGCATCCATGTTTAAGTTGTTTCCCTCCATCCATGTTTATGTTGTTTCCCTGCATCCATGTTTACGCTGTTTCCCTCCATCCATGTTTGCGTTGTTTCCCTCCATCCATGTTTACGTTGTTTCCCTGCATCCATGTTTACAGTGTTTCCCTGCATCCATGTTTAAGTTGTTTCCCTCCATCCATGTTTACGTTGTTTCCCTGCATCCATGTTTACGCTGTTTCCCTCCATCCATGTTTGCGTTGTTTCCCTCCATCCATGTTTACGTTGTTTCCCTGCATCCATGTTTAAGTTGTTTCCCTCCATCCATGTTTACGTTGTTTCCCTGCATCCATGTTTACGCTGTTTCCCTCCATCCATGTTTACGTTGTTTCCCTGCATCCATGTTTACGTTGTTTCCCTCCATCCATGTTTACGTTGTTTCCCTCCATCCATGTTTAAGTTGTTTCCCTGCATCCATGTTTACGTTGTTTCCCTGCATCCATGTTTACGCTGTTTCCCTCCATCCATGTTTACATTGTTTCCCTGCATCCATGTTTACATTGTTTCCCTGCATCCATGTTTACATTGTTTCCCTGCATCCATGTTTACATTGTTTCCCTGCATCCATGTTTAAGTTGTTTCCCTGCATCCTTGTTTAAGTTGTTTCCCTCCATCCATGTTTGCGTTGTTTCCCTGCATCCATGTTTACATTGGTTCCCTGCATCCATGTTTAAGTTGTTTCCCTGCATCCATGTTTAAGTTGTTTCCCTCCATCCATGTTTACGTTGTTTCCCTCCATCCATGTTTGCGTTGTTTCCCTCCATCCATGTTTACGTTGTTTCCCTCCATCCATGTTTGCGTTGTTTCCCTCCATCCATGTTTACGTTGTTTCCCTCCATCCATGTTTGCGTTGTTTCCCTCCATCCATGTTTACGTTGTTTCCCTGCATCCATGTTTACAGTGTTTCCCTCCATCCATGTTTAAGTTGTTTCCCTCCATCCATGTTTGCGTTGTTTCCCTGCATCCATGTTTACGTTGTTTCCCTGCATCCATGTTTACGTTGTTTCCCTGCATCCATGTTTACGCTGTTTCCCTGCATCCATGTTTGCGTTGTTTCCCTGCATCCATGTTTAAGTTGTTTCCCTCCATCCATGTTTACAGTGTTTCCCTGCATCCATGTTTATGTTGTTTCCCTCCATCCATGTTTAAGTTGTTTCCCTCCATCCATGTTTACATTGTTTCCCTGCATCCATGTTTACATTGTTTCCCTGCATCCATGTTTACGTTGTTTCCCTGCATCCATGTTTACATTGTTTCCCTGCATCCATGTTTACATTGTTTCCCTCCATCCATGTTTACGTTGTTTCCCTGCATCCATGTTTACATTGTTTCCCTGCATCCATGTTTACATTGTTTCCCTCCATCCATGTTTACATTGTTTCCCTGCATCCATGTTTACGTTGTTTCCCTGCATCCATGTTTACATTGTTTCCCTGCATCCATGTTTAAGTTGTTTCCCTCCATCCATGTTTAAGTTGTTTCCCTGCATCCATGTTTAAGTTGTTTCCCTCCATCCATGTTTGCGTTGTTTCCCTGCATCCATGTTTGCGTTGTTTCCCTGCATCCATGTTTACGTTGTTTCCCTGCATCCATGTTTAAGTTGTTTCCCTCCATCCATGTTTACGTTGTTTCCCTCCATCCATGTTTACGTTGTTTCCCTGCATCCATGTTTACGTTGTTTCCCTCCATCCATGTTTACGTTGTTTCCCTCCATCCATGTTTAAGTTGTTTCCCTGCATCCATGTTTACGTTGTTTCCCTGCATCCATGTTTACGCTGTTTCCCTCCATCCATGTTTACGTTGTTTCCCTCCATCCATGTTTAAGTTGTTTCCCTGCATCCATGTTTAAGTTGTTTCCCTGCATCCATGTTTAAGTTGTTTCCCTCCATCCATGTTTAAGTTGTTTCCCTCCATCCATGTTTACGTTGTTTCCCTGCATCCATGTTTACGTTGTTTCCCTGCATCCATGTTTAAGTTGTTTCCCTCCATCCATGTTTAAGTTGTTTCCCTCCATCCATGTTTAAGTTGTTTCCCTCCATCCATGTTTAAGTTGTTTCCCTCCATCCATGTTTACAGTGTTTCCCTGCATCCATGTTTACGTTGTTTCCCTCCATCCATGTTTAAGTTGTTTCCCTCCATCCATGTTTAAGTTGTTTCCCTGCATCCATGTTTACGTTGTTTCCCTCCATCCATGTTTAAGTTGTTTCCCTCCATCCATGTTTAAGTTGTTTCCCTCCATCAATGTTTAAGTTGTTTCCCTCCATCCATGTTTAAGTTGTTTCCCTCCATCCATGTTTAAGTTGTTTCCCTCCATCCATGTTTAAGTTGTTCCCTCCATCCATGTTTAAGTTGTTTCCCTCCATCCATGTTTAAGTTGTTTCCCTCCATCCATGTTTAAGTTGTTTCCCTCCATCCATGTTTAAGTTGTTTCCCTCCATCCATGTTTAAGTTGTTTCCCTGCATCCATGTTTACGTTGTTTCCCTGCATCCATGTTTACATTGTTTCCCTGCATCCATGTTTACGTTGTTTCCCTGCATCCATGTTTACGTTGTTTCCCTCCATCCATGTTTACGTTGTTTCCCTCCATCCATGTTTACGTTGTTTCCCTGCATCCATGTTTACGTTGTTTCCCTCCATCCATGTTTACGTTGTTTCCCTCCATCCATGTTTAAGTTGTTTCCCTGCATCCATGTTTACGTTGTTTCCCTCCATCCATGTTTAAGTTGTTTCCCTCCATCCATGTTTAAGTTGTTTCCCTGCATCCATGTTTACGTTGTTTCCCTGCATCCATGTTTACGTTGTTTCCCTCCATCCATGTTTAAGTTGTTTCCCTCCATCCATGTTTAAGTTGTTTCCCTCCATCCATGTTTAAGTTGTTTCCCTGCATCCATGTTTACGTTGTTTCCCTGCATCCATGTTTACAGTGTTTCCCTGCATCCATGTTTACGTTGTTTCCCTCCATCCATGTTTAAGTTGTTTCCCTCCATCCATGTTTAAGTTGTTTCCCTCCATCCATGTTTAAGTTGTTTCCCTCCATCCATGTTTAAGTTGTTTCCCTCCATCCATGTTTAAGTTGTTTCCCTGCATCAATGTTTAAGTTGTTTCCCTCCCATCCATGTTAAGTTGTTTCCCTCCATCCAGTTTAAGTTGTTTCCCTCCATCCATGTTTAAGTTGTTTCCCTCCATCCATGTTTAAGTTGTTTCCCTCCATCCATGTTTAAGTTGTTTCCCTCCATCCATGTTTAAGTTGTTTCCCTCCATCCATGTTTAAGTTGTTTCCCTGCATCAATGTTTAAGTTGTTTCCCTCCATCCATGTTTAAGTTGTTTCCCTCCATCCATGTTTAAGTTTGTTTTTCCCTCCATCCATGTTTAAGTTGTTTCCCTGCATCCATGTTTAAGTTGTTTCCCTGCATCCATGTTTAAGTTGTTTCCCTGCATCCATGTTTACGTTGTTTCCCTGCATCCATGTTTACGTTGTTTCCCTCCATCCATGTTTAAGTTGTTTCCCTCCATCCATGTTTAAGTTGTTTCCCTGCATCCATGTTTACATTTGTTTCCCTCATCCAGGTTTAAGTTGTTTCCCTCCATCCATGTTTAAGTTGTTTCCCTGCCATCCATGTTTACGTTGTTTCCTGCATCCATGTTTACGTTGTTTCCCTCACTCCATGTTTAAGTTGTTTCCCTCCATCCATGTTTTAAGTTGTTTCCCTCCATCCATGTTAAGTTGTTTCCCTGCCATCCATGTTTACGTTGTTTCCCTGCATCCATGTTTAAGTTGTTTCCCTCCATCCATGTTTACATTGTTTCCCTGCATCCATGTTTAAGTTGTTTCCCTGCATCCATGTTTACATTGTTTCCCTGCATCCATGTTTACGTTGTTTCCCTGCATCCATGTTTATGTTGTTTCCCTGCATCCATGTTTACAGTGTTTCCCTGCATCCATGTTTACATTGTTTCCCTGCATCCATGTTTACGTTGTTTCCCTGCATCTATGTTTATGTTGTTTCCCTGCATCCATGTTTACAGTGTTTCCCTGCATCCATGTTTAAGTTGTTTCCCTGCATCCATGTTTAAGTTGTTTCCCTGCATCCATGTTTAAGTTGTTTCCCTCCATCCATGTTTAAGTTGTTTCCCTCCATCCATGTTTACGTTGTTTCCCTGCATCCATGTTTACGTTGTTTCCCTGCATCCATGTTTAAGTTGTTTCCCTCCATCCATGTTTAAGTTGTTTCCCTCCATCCATGTTTAAGTTGTTTCCCTCCATCCATGTTTAAGTTGTTTCCCTCCATCCATGTTTACAGTGTTTCCCTGCATCCATGTTTACGTTGTTTCCCTCCATCCATGTTTAAGTTGTTTCCCTCCATCCATGTTTAAGTTGTTTCCCTGCATCCATGTTTACGTTGTTTCCCTCCATCCATGTTTAAGTTGTTTCCCTCCATCCATGTTTAAGTTGTTTCCCTCCATCAATGTTTAAGTTGTTTCCCTCCATCCATGTTTAAGTTGTTTCCCTCCATCCATGTTTAAGTTGTTTCCCTCCATCCATGTTTAAGTTGTTTCCCTCCATCCATGTTTAAGTTGTTTCCCTCCATCCATGTTTAAGTTGTTTCCCTCCATCCATGTTTAAGTTGTTTCCCTCCATCCATGTTTAAGTTGTTTCCCTCCATCCATGTTTAAGTTGTTTCCCTGCATCCATGTTTACGTTGTTTCCCTGCATCCATGTTTACGTTGTTTCCCTGCATCCATGTTTACGTTGTTTCCCTCCATCCATGTTTAAGTTGTTTCCCTCCATCCATGTTTACATTGTTTCCCTGCATCCATGTTTACGTTGTTTCCCTGCATCCATGTTTACGTTGTTTCCCTCCATCCATGTTTACGTTGTTTCCCTCCATCCATGTTTACGTTGTTTCCCTGCATCCATGTTTACGTTGTTTCCCTCCATCCATGTTTACGTTGTTTTCCCTCCATCCATGTTTAAGTTGTTTCCCTGCATCCATGTTTACGTTGTTTCCCTCCATCAATGTTTAAGTTGTTTCCCTCCATCCATGTTTAAGTGTTTCCTGCATCCATGTTTACGTTGTTTTCCCTCTGCATCCATGTTTACGTTGTTTCCCTCCATCATGTTTAAGTTGTTTCCCCTCCATCCATGTTTAAGTTGTTTCCCTCCATCCATGTTTAGTTGTTTCCCTGCATCCATGTTTACGTTGTTTCCCTGCATCCATGTTTACAGTGTTTCCCTGCATCCATGTTTACGTTGTTTCCCTCCATCCATGTTTAAGTTGTTTCCCTCCATCCATGTTTAAGTTGTTTCCCTCCATCCATGTTTAAGTTGTTTCCCTCCATCCATGTTTAAGTTGTTTCCTCCATCCATGTTTAAGTTGTTTCCCTGCATCAATGTTTAATAAGTTGTTTCCCTCCATCCATGTTTAAGTTGTTTCCCTCCATCCATGTTTAAGTTGTTTCCCTCCATCCATGTTTAAGTTGTTTCCCTGCATCCATGTTTAAGTTGTTTCCCTGCATCCATGTTTACGTTGTTTCCCTGCATCCATGTTTACGTTGTTTCCCTGCATCCATGTTTACGTTGTTTCCCTCCATCCTGTTTAAGTTGTTTCCCTCCATCCATGTTTAAGTTGTTTCCCGCATCCATGTTTACGTTGTTTCCCCTCCATCCATGTTTAAGTTGTTTCCCTCCATCCATGTTTAAGTTGTTTCCCTGCATCCATGTTTACGTTGTTTCCCTGCATCCATGTTTACGTTGTTTCCCTCCATCCATGTTTAAGTTGTTTCCCTCCATCCATGTTTAAGTTGTTTCCCTCCATCCATGTTTAAGTTGTTTCCCTGCATCCATGTTTACGTTGTTTCCCTGCATCCATGTTTAAGTTGTTTCCCTCCATCCATGTTTACATTGTTTCCCTGCATCCATGTTTAAGTTGTTTCCCTGCATCCATGTTTACATTGTTTCCCTGCATCCATGTTTACGTTGTTTCCCTGCATCCATGTTTATGTTGTTTCCCTGCATCCATGTTTACAGTGTTTCCCTGCATCCATGTTTACATTGTTTCCCTGCATCCATGTTTACGTTGTTTCCCTGCATCTATGTTTATGTTGTTTCCCTGCATCCATGTTTACAGTGTTTCCCTGCATCCATGTTTAAGTTGTTTCCCTCCATCCATGTTTAAGTTGTTTCCCTGCATCCATGTTTAAGTTGTTTCCCTGCATCCATGTTTAAGTTGTTTCCCTCCATCCATGTTTAAGTTGTTTCCCTGCATCCATGTTTACGTTGTTTCCCTGCATCCATGTTTAAGTTGTTTCCCTCCATCCATGTTTGCGTTGTTTCCCTCCATCCATGTTTAAGTTGTTTCCCTGCATCCATGTTTAAGTTGTTTCCCTGCATCCATGTTTACGTTGTTTCCCTGCATCCATGTTTACGTTGTTTCCCTGCATCCATGTTTACAGTGTTTCCCTCCATCCATGTTTAAGTTGTTTCCCTGCATCCATGTTTAAGTTGTTTCCCTGCATCCATGTTTGCGTTGTTTCCCTCCATCCATGTTTAAGTTGTTTCCCTGCAACCATGTTTACGTTGTTTCCCTGCATCCATGTTTACAGTGTTTCCCTGCATCCATGTTTACGTTGTTTCCCTGCATCCATGTTTACGTTGTTTCCCTGCATCCATGTTTAAGTTGTTTCCCTGCATCCATGTTTACGTTGTTTCCCTCCATCCATGTTTACGTTGTTTCCCTGCATCCATGTTTACGTTGTTTCCCTGCATCCATGTTACGTTGTTTCCCTCCATCCATGTTTACGTTGTTTCCCTGCATCCATGTTTAAGTTGTTTCCCCTCCATCCATGTTTAAGTTGTTTCCCTGCATCCATGTTTACGTTGTTTCCCTGCATCCATGTTTAAGTTGTTTCCCTGCATCCATGTTTACGTTGTTTCCCTGCATCCATGTTTACGTTGTTTCCCTGCATCCATGTTTACGTTGTTTCCCTCCATCCATGTTTAAGTTGTTTCCCTCCATCCATGTTTAAGTTGTTTCCCTGCATCCATGTTTACGTTGTTTCCCTGCATCCATGTTTACGTTGTTTCCCTGCATCCATGTTTAAGTTGTTTCCCTCCATCCATGTTTAAGTTGTTTCCCTGCATCCATGTTTACGTTGTTTCCCTGCATCCATGTTTACGTTGTTTCCCTGCATCCATGTTTAAGTTGTTTCCCTCCATCCATGTTTACGTTGTTTCCCTGCATCCATGTTTAAGTTGTTTCCCTCCATCCATGTTTACGTTGTTTCCCTCCATCCATGTTTAAGTTGTTTCCCTCCATCCATGTTTGCGTTGTTTCCCTCCATCCATGTTTACGTTGTTTCCCTGCATCCATGTTTAAGTTGTTTCCCTCCATCCATGTTTATGTTGTTTCCCTCCATCCATGTTTGCGTTGTTTCCCTGCATCCATGTTTAAGTTGTTTCCCTCCATCCATGTTTACAGTGTTTCCCTGCATCCATGTTTATGTTGTTTCCCTGCATCCATGTTTAAGTTGTTTCCCTGCATCCATGTTTACGTTGTTTCCCTCCATCCATGTTTACGTTGTTTCCCTGCATCCATGTTTACGTTGTTTCCCTGCATCCATGTTTACGTTGTTTCCCTCCATCCATGTTTACGTTGTTTCCCTGCATCCATGTTTAAGTTGTTTCCCTCCATCCATGTTTAAGTTGTTTCCCTGCATCCATGTTTACGTTGTTTCCCTGCATCCATGTTTAAGTTGTTTCCCTGCATCCATGTTTACGTTGTTTCCCTGCATCCATGTTTACGTTGTTTCCCTGCATCCATGTTTACGTTGTTTCCCTCCATCCATGTTTAAGTTGTTTCCCTCCATCCATGTTTAAGTTGTTTCCCTGCATCCATGTTTACGTTGTTTCCCTGCATCCATGTTTACGTTGTTTCCCTGCATCCATGTTTAAGTTGTTTCCCTCCATCCATGTTTAAGTTGTTTCCCTGCATCCATGTTTACGTTGTTTCCCTGCATCCATGTTTACGTTGTTTCCCTGCATCCATGTTTAAGTTGTTTCCCTCCATCCATGTTTACGTTGTTTCCCTGCATCCATGTTTAAGTTGTTTCCCTCCATCCATGTTTACGTTGTTTCCCTCCATCCATGTTTAAGTTGTTTCCCTCCATCCATGTTTGCGTTGTTTCCCTCCATCCATGTTTACGTTGTTTCCCTGCATCCATGTTTAAGTTGTTTCCCTCCATCCATGTTTATGTTGTTTCCCTCCATCCATGTTTGCGTTGTTTCCCTGCATCCATGTTTAAGTTGTTTCCCTCCATCCATGTTTACGTTGTTTCCCTGCATCCATGTTTACGTTGTTTCCCTCCATCCATGTTTACATTGTTTCCCTCCATCCATGTTTAAGTTGTTTCCCTCCATCCATGTTTACGTTGTTTCCCTGCATCCATGTTTAAGTTGTTTCCCTCCATCCATGTTTACGTTGTTTACCTGCATCCATGTTTAAGTTGTTTCCCTCCATCCATGTTTACGTTGTTTCCCTGCATCCATGTTTACGCTGTTTCCCTCCATCCATGTTTGCGTTGTTTCCCTCCATCCATGTTTACGTTGTTTCCCTGCATCCATGTTTAAGTTGTTTCCCTCCATCCATGTTTAAGTTGTTTCCCTGCATCCATGTTTAAGTTGTTTCCCTGCATCCATGTTTACGCTGTTTCCCTGCATCCATGTTTACGCTGTTTCCCTCCATCCATGTTTGCGTTGTTTCCCTCCATCCATGTTTAAGTTGTTTCCCTGCATCCATGTTTAAGTTGTTTCCCTGCATCCATGTTTACGTTGTTTCCCTCCATCCATGTTTAAGTTGTTTCCCTGCATCCATGTTTAAGTTGTTTCCCTCCATCCATGTTTAAGTTGTTTCCCTGCATCCATGTTTAAGTTGTTTCCCTCCATCCATGTTTGCGTTGTTTCCCTCCATCCATGTTTACATGGTTTCCCTGCATCCATGTTTACTTTGTTTCCCTGCATCCATGTTTACGTTGTTTCCCTGCATCCATGTTTAAGTTGTTTCCCTGCATCCTTGTTTACGTTGTTTCCCTCCATCCATGTTTACGCTGTTTCCCTCCATCCATGTTTACGTTGTTTCCCTCCATCCATGTTTAAGTTGTTTCCCTGCATCCATGTTTAAGTTGTTTCCCTCCATCCATGTTTAAGTTGTTTCCCTCCATCCATGTTTGCGTTGTTTCCCTCCATCCATGTTTGCGTTGTTTCCCTCCATCCATGTTTACATGGTTTCCCTGCATCCATGTTTACTTTGTTTCCCTGCATCCATGTTTAAGTTGTTTCCCTGAATCCATGTTTACGTTGTTTCCCTGCATCCATGTTTACGTTGTTTCCCTGCATCCATGTTTAAGTTGTTTCCCTGCATCCATGTTTACGTTACTTCCCTCCATCCATGTTTAAGTTGTTTCCCTGCATCCACACACCTGATTCAAATTAATGGTCGTCACCAACTTGTCGTCAAGGTCTGCACAACTCTTGTAGTGACACTTGTATCGGGGTGTAATTAAACACGAGACTGTTGTCAGTAACTGTCATTTTGTGCTAAATCCCTTAATGACAGTTACTGCCAGTAGTCCTTTCAACCCCTCGAGGCCTCATCTCCATCCACTGCAGTTCATAAGTTCATAAAATGAGATCACAAGGCTGTTGTCACGTTCCAGCTGGCCGCATTTTGTAAACTCACTGGTGGTGTCCACTTCAAAATATTTAATACCTTTAAAACTAATGTTTTTTTTTTTTAGATTTATATGTACAGTATGTCCTCTTTGTTGTACATGTTGGAGTTTAAATGTTTTTAAATTCTCAAACTTTGATTATTGAATAGATTTACATGAAAAGACACATTTTGATGTGATGTAAGCGCCGTAAGCACTCCTTGTTTGACTTTCATTATCCACAGACATTTGCAGAGAAGCTTCTGGGGAACTTTTCAGTTGCAGTTCCTGTGTTTGTGGCTATGTCCTGCTTTGGCTCCATGAATGGCTCCATCTTTGCTTTGTCAAGGTACAACTCTTTATTGTTTGTGGCATTTATCTCACATCTGATTTACATTAGATGCTGTACCTTCCAGCATTTGCGACAACTTAAACTGTATACCTGTTAAAACTCAGAGTCATTGGATGTTTTTCAGGGTGACATTCAGTCTTTATGTTTAATAATCTGTCAGTATTCCATGTGATTGTACTGTCATGCTGTTCCTGTGCCTCTGTGTACATGCTTATGTATCATTACACGCCTAAAGATATAAGCATTACTCCAAAGTAGAAGTCCCGCGGGGCTTTTCTTTAACCTTAATCGCTACCACCACTGTATATGTTAAGAAAGCAGCAAAAGTAGGTTACATCTCTTGTTTACTTGTTTCTTCTTTTGCTGCATTCTTCTTTTTCATCTCCTTTTATGCTACTGCATTTGTGAACAGTAAAAAAATGTTCATTACTGCTACCCGGTGGTCGGCCGTGTTATTGGTTCAGTCATGGCGCTCTGGTGTAGCGGACACACGCCGCTGAAGGGCTGAGGAGACAGTTGGCCCTGTTAGAGGTTCCTGTCTGGCCTGTTTACCCTGAAACAGGGCTGATGGAAACACGCCTATTGTGTGTTTACTAGAATGTTCTACGTAGCTTCACGTGAAGGACACCTTCCTGAGGTCCTGTCGATGATCCACATCCGCAGACATACTCCACTGGCTGCCGTCCTCATACTGGTCAGTCGACTGTAATGAGATAAAGAATCACCACTCTCAGACACTGCTCATTAGAAAATGCTGACAATGTAACAAAGTACATTTAACAGAAATCTAATTTTACAAGTATTAATGCTAAACGTGTGTGTGCACACGCAGTACCCTTTGACCATTCTCCAGGTGTTTGTGGGAGACATCTACAGCCTGTTGAACTTCATGAGCTTTCTGCGGTGGCTCTTCATTGGGGTGGTGGTTCTGGGTTTGATCTACCTCCGATATACAAGGCCTGATCTCCCTCGTCCCTTTAAGGTCAGTGTCTCTACACCTGCACACAGCAGTAGCTGTACCAAATCCTACCTGGATCAGGCTTCAGAAGTTGATTATAATGTACCTTGATCTTAGATTTGTAGATTTTAATTCGTTTTACTTATTGCTTGAGGAGGAATTTATCAACCTTTGTCTCTCTTGATGCAATCCTGTATGGAGACCAGGCTTATGTCCTTATTAAACACAGCCTGGCCTTGTTTCCGGTATTACTTATGAGTAGGTCTGGTGTTAGTAAACAGGTATTAAGTAATCATACCAAATTTGTCGGAACTTATTTTATAACTCTGCTCTTGTACCTGGTAACATTACAAGTTGCTGAGTAGTAAATATTCTTACGCTGAAATGTAGCTGTTTTTTTTTCAACCTTTGAACAATATCCCAGCCGTTAAATCTGCCAAAGAAATATTCTATGCAAAATGCTATTTAATGACAGTGTGTGGCTTGTGTTACATATAAGAATCCAGTTTTGATCATCATTTAAGTCATTTTTCTTGTAAAGAAAAAAGAACATATCATTTGGTCTCTTCCATATTAAATAGAAACTGTCTAAGATGTTATCATTTGCTCTCAGTTCAGCGCAGACACAGCATGGCTCACGAGTCCTTATAAGCATACAATTGTTCACACTCAAAAAACAAAATGAAAACTCTGACGGCAGTGATTTTGTTCTTGTATCATGTCAGGAGAGCTTATATTTACATATCTCCTTCCTTTGAATAATTATTCTAAACTTTCAAATAGTTTATATTAAAATAGTTATTCTTACAAATCCCTTGTTGGTTCCCATCGTCACCGGTCATCGCCCCCATGCCCTCCCACCCCTAGGCCAACCCATGCCCCCCCAAGAGGCGGCCGCAGCCGACCCAACCAGCAGAGCGGGGCAGAGGAGAAGGCGGCCACCGGCCCCACCTCCCCTTCCATGTCAAACTACCTCCGCAAGGAGCCTGACAAGTCCAGGAAGACACGGGCGCGGAACGCCCCCGGGTCCCCAGGCAACCCAACGTGACATGCCCCCGCCAAGCAAGAATGGTGCCGCCAATGGTCCGCCAGTGTCGGCGCAATGCCACACGTCCGGGTTGCCACAGCAGTTACACCAGACTCCCAAGGCCGAGCAGCACTGGGCCGGCAGAGGGGGGGGGGGGGCTAGGCGGTGAGACCCCCCCCCCCTAGCAGCCGGCCTTGGTACCAGGCACCGCAGCCAAGGAGTAGCCCCAGCTGCAGATGAACCTGCACTCTCTACTACAAACTTGTTAAAGATGTGCAGCAGCTTAGTACAAACATCCGAGGTCCCAAGTCTTTTCCAAGAAGTACAGTGTGCCTTACCATACCTGTAAAGCCCTTTTGATGACTTCAAATTGTAACATCTAACTTTTGTTTGTATTTGGAGAGTAATGTTGATATTTAAGAAGGGAAATACACGTAGATAAAAATTAGGCTCTGCAGTAAATTTTTTCTACCTATACTTCAAGATATCAAAAATGTCTATTTCTATCTTCAACTAGAGTAAGTTAATGCTCTTTTCAGTAGAATAAGAAGTCCTAGAAACCTAAAAGATGATTTTGTTTATACAGGATACTACTTCATTCTTGCCTTGTCCACAGGTCCCGCTCTTCATCCCAGTGGTGTTCTGCCTTACATGCTTTTTCATGGTCTTCCTGTCACTCTATGCGGACCCCTTCAACACAGGGATCGGATTTGCCATTTCTTTTACTGGCATCCCTGCATATTACATTTTCATTTACTTCAACAACAGACCAAAGTGGCTTCAGAGGACTATAGGTAAGTCATCACTAACTTTCATGTTCAACAGATGATGTGTCATTAATTATAATTTTATAAATAAATCACTCTACTTACAGGTTATTTAATATCAGCAGTTAATAAACGTATTATACTGCTACAGGAAACGAGAGCTTTGCAGAGTCATTCCTCTGTTGTTTGGATGTTGCTTCTACATTGTTGTGCAGGTGTAAAACTTTACCTCAGCAAAACATCTTAAATACGTGAGAAAAGGTTTTCTCAGGATTTCTCTGTTGTTTTTTTTGCCTCCAACCACCTCTCCCTCTTTCTTAGACTGTGATGGAGAATAATATCTTCATTGCTTTGACAGTATTTGAGAGTTGGACTTTTCAGTGACTGCTTTCCTGTTCTTTAAAACTGTACACAGGTCAATATTTAACTCATCATTTTT
>CM026206.1:0-47500 GCA_014839995.1 Xenentodon cancila
CCCAACTCCTAACCCTAACCCTAACCCTAACCCCTAACCCTAACCCCTAACCCTAACCCCTAACCCTAACCCTAACCCTAACCCTAACCCTAACCCTAAGGGGGTGCCTAATCTAAATTAAGAGAAATAAAAGGGAAACAAGAGACACCTGAAGAAGACAAAGAAAAGTCGAAACGTCGTGCACAAGCCAAAGGAAGAAAAAGGAAAAAGGAAAAATATAAAGACAAGCGAAAAAGCTAAATAGAGCGCTAATTAAGGGAATGTAAGGGAAAGAGGAAGGTCACATGACACACACACACGCCCATAAAAGGAAGCCAAGGCAGGCAGAGGCTCAGATGTGAAAGGCAGTGGAGGAGAGTGCATCTCCGGTTTCCCCGGAAGGGGAGCCGGCTCATTTTCATTACCCTAACCCGCCCGGTCCCCCTGTCCCGGTAATGTCTGAGCCTCCCATATCCTACTAACCCTAACCCCAACCCCCACCCCAACCCTAACCTTAACCACAAAAAAATAAGAACCATAACCCTAACCGGAGAAAAATAAAAAAACATAACGGACAGAAGGATGTGAAAAGTAAAGGGGGGTGCCTAATCTAAATTAAGAGAAATAAAAGGGAAACAAGAGACACCTGAAGAAGACAAAGAAAAGTCGAAACGTCGTGCACAAGCCAAAGGAAGAAAAAGGAAAAAGGAAAAATATAAAGACAAGCGAAAAAGCTAAATAGAGCGCTAATTAAGGGAATGTAAGGGAAAGAGGAAGGTCACATGACACACACACACGCCCATAAAAGGAAGCCAAGGCAGGCAGAGGCTCAGATGTGAAAGGCAGTGGAGGAGAGTGCATCTCCGGTTTCCCCGGAAGGGGAGCCGGCTCATTTTCATTACCCTAACCCGCCCGGTCCCCCTGTCCCGGTAATGTCTGAGCCTCCCATACCCTACTAACCCTAACCCCAACCCCCACCCCAACCCTAACCTTAACCACAAAAAAATAAGAACCATAACCCTAACCGGAGAAAAATAAAAAAACATAACGGACAGAAGGATGTGAAAAGTAAAGGGGGTGCCTAATCTAAATTAAGAGAAATAAAAGGGAAACAAGAGACACCTGAAGAAGACAAAGAAAAGTCGAAACGTCGTGCACAAGCCAAAGGAAGAAAAAGGAAAAAGGAAAAATATAAAGACAAGCGAAAAAGCTAAATAGAGCGCTAATTAAGGGAATGTAAGGGAAAGAGGAAGGTCACATGACACACACACACGCCCATAAAAGGAAGCCAAGGCAGGCAGAGGCTCAGATGTGAAAGGCAGTGGAGGAGAGTGCATCTCCGGTTTCCCCGGAAGGGGAGCCGGCTCATTTTCATTACCCTAACCCGCCCGGTCCCCCTGTCCCGGTAATGTCTGAGCCTCCCATACCCTACTAACCCTAACCCCAACCCCCACCCCAACCCTAACCTTAACCACAAAAAAATAAGAACCATAACCCTAACCGGAGAAAAATAAAAAAACATAACGGACAGAAGGATGTGAAAAGTAAAGGGGGTGCCTAATCTAAATTAAGAGAAATAAAAGGGAAACAAGAGACACCTGAAGAAGACAAAGAAAAGTCGAAACGTCGTGCACAAGCCAAAGGAAGAAAAAGGAAAAAGGAAAAATATAAAGACAAGCGAAAAAGCTAAATAGAGCGCTAATTAAGGGAATGTAAGGGAAAGAGGAAGGTCACATGACACACACACACGCCCATAAAAGGAAGCCAAGGCAGGCAGAGGCTCAGATGTGAAAGGCAGTGGAGGAGAGTGCATCTCCGGTTTCCCCGGAAGGGGAGCCGGCTCATTTTCATTACCCTAACCCGCCCGGTCCCCCTGTCCCGGTAATGTCTGAGCCTCCCATACCCTACTAACCCTAACCCCAACCCCCACCCCAACCCTAACCTTAACCACAAAAAAATAAGAACCATAACCCTAACCGGAGAAAAATAAAAAAACATAACGGACAGAAGGATGTGAAAAGTAAAGGGGGTGCCTAATCTAAATTAAGAGAAATAAAAGGGAAACAAGAGACACCTGAAGAAGACAAAGAAAAGTCGAAACGTCGTGCACAAGCCAAAGGAAGAAAAAGGAAAAAGGAAAAATATAAAGACAAGCGAAAAAGCTAAATAGAGCGCTAATTAAGGGAATGTAAGGGAAAGAGGAAGGTCACATGACACACACACGCCCATAAAAGGAAGCCAAGGCAGGCAGAGGCTCAGATGTGAAAGGCAGTGGAGGAGAGTGCATCTCCGGTTTCCCCGGAAGGGGAGCCGGCTCATTTTCATTACCCTAACCCGCCCGGTCCCCCTGTCCCGGTAATGTCTGAGCCTCCCATATCCTACTAACCCTAACCCCAACCCCCACCCCAACCCTAACCTTAACCACAAAAAAATAAGAACCATAACCCTAACCGGAGAAAAATAAAAAAACATAACGGACAGAAGGATGTGAAAAGTAAAGGGGGTGCCTAATCTAAATTAAGAGAAATAAAAGGGAAACAAGAGACACCTGAAGAAGACAAAGAAAAGTCGAAACGTCGTGTACACAAGCCAAAGGAAGAAAAAGGAAAAAGGAAAAATATAAAGACAAGCGAAAAAGCTAAATAGAGCGCTAATTAAGGGAATGTAAGGGAAAGAGGAGGGTCACATGACACACACACACGCCCATAAAAGGAAGCCAAGGCAGGCAGAGGCTCAGATGTGAAAGGCAGTGGAGGAGAGTGCATCTCCGGTTTCCCCGGAAGGGGAGCCGGCTCATTTTCATTACCCTAACCCGCCCGGTCCCCCTGTCCCGGTAATGTCTGAGCCTCCCATACCCTACTAACCCTAACCCCAACCCCCACCCCAACCCTAACCTTAACCACAAAAAAATAAGAACCATAACCCTAACCGGAGAAAAATAAAACAACATAACGGACAGAAGGATGTGAAAAGTAAAGGGGGTGCCTAATCTAAATTAAGAGAAATAAAGGGAAACAAGAGACACCTGAAGAAGACAAAGAAAAGTCGAAACGTCGTGCACAAGCCAAAGGAAGAAAAAGGAAAAAGGAAAAATATAAAGACAAGCGAAAAAGCTAAATAGAGCGCTAATTAAGGGAATGTAAGGGAAAGAGGAGGGTCACATGACACACACACGCCCATAAAAGGAAGCCAAGGCAGGCAGAGGCTCAGATGTGAAAGGCAGTGGAGGAGAGTGCATCTCCGGTTTCCCCGGAAGGGGAGCCGGCTCATTTTCATTACCCTAACCCGCCCGGTCCCCCTGTCCCGGTAATGTCTGAGCCTCCCATACCCTACTAACCCTAACCCCAACCCCCACCCCAACCCTAACCTTAACCACAAAAAAATAAGAACCATAACCCTAACCGGAGAAAAATAAAAAAACATAACGGACAGAAGGATGTGAAAAGTAAAGGGGGTGCCTAATCTAAATTAAGAGAAATAAAAGGGAAACAAGAGACACCTGAAGAAGACAAAGAAAAGTCGAAACGTCGTGCACAAGCCAAAGGAAGAAAAAGGAAAAAGGAAAAATATAAAGACAAGCGAAAAAGCTAAATAGAGCGCTAATTAAGGGAATGTAAGGGAAAGAGGAGGGTCACATGACACACACACGCCCATAAAAGGAAGCCAAGGCAGGCAGAGGCTCAGATGTGAAAGGCAGTGGAGGAGAGTGCATCTCCGGTTTCCCCGGAAGGGGAGCCGGCTCATTTTCATTACCCTAACCCGCCCGGTCCCCCTGTCCCGGTAATGTCTGAGCCTCCCATACCCTACTAACCCTAACCCCAACCCCCACCCCAACCCTAACCTTAACCACAAAAAAATAAGAACCATAACCCTAACCGGAGAAAAATAAAAAAACATAACGGACAGAAGGATGTGAAAAGTAAAGGGGGTGCCTAATCTAAATTAAGAGAAATAAAAGGGAAACAAGAGACACCTGAAGAAGACAAAGAAAAGTCGAAACGTCGTGCACAAGCCAAAGGAAGAAAAAGGAAAAAGGAAAAATATAAAGACAAGCGAAAAAGCTAAATAGAGCGCTAATTAAGGGAATGTAAGGGAAAGAGGAAGGTCACATGACACACACACGCCCATAAAAGGAAGCCAAGGCAGGCAGAGGCTCAGATGTGAAAGGCAGTGGAGGAGAGTGCATCTCCGGTTTCCCCGGAAGGGGAGCCGGCTCATTTTCATTACCCTAACCCGCCCGGTCCCCCTGTCCCGGTAATGTCTGAGCCTCCCATACCCTACTAACCCTAACCCCAACCCCCACCCCAACCCTAACCTTAACCACAAAAAAATAAGAACCATAACCCTAACCGGAGAAAAATAAAAAAACATAACGGACAGAAGGATGTGAAAAGTAAAGGGGGTGCCTAATCTAAATTAAGAGAAATAAAAGGGAAACAAGAGACACCTGAAGAAGACAAAGAAAAGTCGAAACGTCGTGCACAAGCCAAAGGAAGAAAAAGGAAAAAGGAAAAATATAAAGACAAGCGAAAAAGCTAAATAGAGCGCTAATTAAGGGAATGTAAGGGAAAGAGGAAGGTCACATGACACACACACGCCCATAAAAGGAAGCCAAGGCAGGCAGAGGCTCAGATGTGAAAGGCAGTGGAGGAGAGTGCATCTCCGGTTTCCCCGGAAGGGGAGCCGGCTCATTTTCATTACCCTAACCCGCCCGGTCCCCCTGTCCCGGTAATGTCTGAGCCTCCCATACCTTACTAACCCTAACCCCAACCCCCACCCCAACCCTAACCTTAACCACAAAAAAATAAGAACCATAACCCTAACCGGAGAAAAATAAAAAAACATAACGGACAGAAGGATGTGAAAAGTAAAGGGGGTGCCTAATCTAAATTAAGAGAAATAAAAGGGAAACAAGAGACACCTGAAGAAGACAAAGAAAAGTCGAAACGTCGTGTACACAAGCCAAAGGAAGAAAAAGGAAAAAGGAAAAATATAAAGACAAGCGAAAAAGCTAAATAGAGCGCTAATTAAGGGAATGTAAGGGAAAGAGGAGGGTCACATGACACACACACACGCCCATAAAAGGAAGCCAAGGCAGGCAGAGGCTCAGATGTGAAAGGCAGTGGAGGAGAGTGCATCTCCGGTTTCCCCGGAAGGGGAGCCGGCTCATTTTCATTACCCTAACCCGCCCGGTCCCCCTGTCCCGGTAATGTCTGAGCCTCCCATACCCTACTAACCCTAACCCCAACCCCCACCCCAACCCTAACCTTAACCACAAAAAAATAAGAACCATAACCCTAACCGGAGAAAAATAAAAAAACATAACGGACAGAAGGATGTGAAAAGTAAAGGGGGTGCCTAATCTAAATTAAGAGAAATAAAAGGGAAACAAGAGACACCTGAAGAAGACAAAGAAAAGTCGAAACGTCGTGCACAAGCCAAAGGAAGAAAAAGGAAAAAGGAAAATATAAAGACAAGCGAAAAAGCTAAATAGAGCGCTAATTAAGGGAATGTAAGGGAAAGAGGAAGGTCACATGACACACACACGCCCATAAAAGGAAGCCAAGGCAGGCAGAGGCTCAGATGTGAAAGGCAGTGGAGGAGAGTGCATCTCCGGTTTCCCCGGAAGGGGAGCCGGCTCATTTTCATTACCCTAACCCTAACCCTAACCCTAACCCTTCCCCCTTCCAGACGGGGTAGGGCTCCTAACCCAACTCCTAACCCTAACCCCTAACCCTAACCCCTAACCCTAACCCTAACTCTAACTCTAACCCAGATTTTTTTATTTTATTACCATGATAAATGACGGCTGGACAACCGTCCACTACCGACGGGGACGTATGGACCGCCGTCCACATCAATATGATCGGGGGAATGGTACCGGAACCGCCAGAGGGACGGACCGTGCACCTCCTGTCCTCTATGGGGGACAGGCCTCTTTCCCTAACCCTAACCCTAACCCATACCCTACTAACCCTAAACCTAACCCTGTCCCCAACCCTAACCTTAACCTCACAAAAATAACAAAACCAACCCTAACCGGAGAAAATTAAAAAACAAACGGATGGATGTGAACAGTAAAGGGGGTGCCTAATCTAAATTAAGAGAAATAAAAAGGGAAACGGAAGAAACAGAGACACCTGATGAAGACAAAAATATGTCGAAACGTCGTGCACAGAAGCCAAAGGTGAAAGAAAACCAAAGGAAAAATACAAAGACAAGTGAAAAGCTAAATAAAGCGCTAATTGATGGAATGTAAGGGAAAGAGGAAAGTCACATGACACATACCCACCTATAAAAGGAAGCCAAGGCAGGCAGGAGGCTCAGATGTGAAAGGCAGTGGAGGAGAGTGCATCTCCGGTTTCCCCGGAAGGGGAGCCGGCTCATTTCTACTTACCAAACCCCTTCTCTAACCCTAACCTTAACCCAAACCCCTTCTCTCTGACCCCAACCCTCTTCCCTTTTCTACCTCAACCGAACCCCAAGTCTTTTAGCAAAGGTGACAGGACAGTTTCATAACTGTGCTTTTGGAGGTCAGACACTTTGCATAGCAGGGCTAGTTGTATAACATGCAAGCTAGACCTATACTGACTGGGTATATTAGCAAGCAACCAATACACTGCTTGTATACACTGTACATAGCTTATGTATCTTTCTACTCGTACCCAAAGGATTGGCTAGTTCAACGTCATCCACATACAAAATCAGAGACAATTTCAATTTTCCGGTTGCTGATAGAAGCTTATTTGCCTTTAAATATGCCCCATCTTCATGAGACACATAAACTCCAGGCGACGATTTTGTTGCTGCATGAAGCTTATCAAGAATCTCAGTGTTTTTGAACATCATCTGAAGCATTTGTAGAACTGGAATATAAACAGTGCATCCACTTGAATCTAGAGTATGTTGTATTGGCATTACCAGAGGGTAGTTGCTTCTTACAAATGTTTTTCTTTGTTTTATGGTAGACAGCACTGCACCCTCTGTAGTTGCACTAACAAAGACATTACTTTCCGTGATGGCATCCACCAACTCTTGAAGCACAGCATCACCGATGGACTCATTGTGTTCTTGCAGAACAACAAGGATGGTCTCTCTCACAAGAGGCTTTGAGATTGCAAATATCTGCAGCAAACTGTCAACCATGTCTTGTATAGCAGTCTCTGAAACATGAAGAACACTGCATTTTCAAAAGCAAAGATGATACATTATTCTTCAACTGAAGTTCCAGTTCTTTGATGTCATACGCAGACTCATTGGGAGTAGAGTCAGAAGTATCCAGCTCAGGAGATTCGTGAGAAGGACCAGCTTCGGAAGACTCCAGGGGCTTAGGCTCTCGCTGATTGTCAGTTTTTGATAGGATCTCACTCTTAAAATATGAACTGTCACCATCTGGATGATTTCTACTTTTGTGAGCATTAAAGGAGGAATACACATTTGTACGGTATTGACAGTATTTGAATGGACAGTTCACTACTTCATGTTGCTTTATGTGTGTCCTTAGATGACTAAGAAGAGTTTTATCATTAAAAGGCTGCTTGAAACTACACAGAGGACAAATAAATGATATGCATTCCTTTTGATTACTACCACACACAGTTGCCTGATTATGTGTTCGTGTCAGATGAATTTTCAAAGCATTTACTGACTGAAAAGTGCAAATACATTCGTCATAAAAACATGGAAATTGACTAACTGAGGAGACATTACAATGACGCAAGCGATAGTGTTCAAGTACTTGTGTCTTTTTCTCAATGACAGCATTGCAAAGCTTGCACCTCAAAGCCATTGCACATCTTTTTTTTCTGGTTCTATTCACCATATTCAAGCAAAACAAACAAAAGCACTTGTCATATAGTTAATATTGTTCATTTAAATGTAGTCCTCATGAACATACCCAATGAAATCTCTCCAAACTGGTCAGGTGCTTCAGTTTCAGCCTAAAGAGAGAATATAAAATTAGTTAGAAGTTTCCTTAAAAAATTACAGATTTGACAATGATATAGTTCATGGCAATATATATTATATAGCACCCATATGCTATAAAATATATTATATCCAAATGTGCATACATTTCCTGCTGGCCATTAGCGAAGAAAAATCTGGACATTGGCCGCACCGTTGTACAGGCCACAGGGTTCTTAATTTAGGAAAAAAAATTCTCGGCTTACAGACCGGAAAATACGGTAGCTCTACATCATTACAACAGAAGGGTTGAAACAATTTCTTACACTTGAGAAAATGAACAACAAAAAACATGCAATATTTCAACTAAACAGATAACGTCACGTCTTCAGAAAGTGCAAGTTCAGGATTCAAAAAATAATATAACCTGTAAATTGTATAAAATCACTGTTTCAAGACAGATTGAGTGTCAAGTTTCGAGTGAAAATCCACGCTTTTAAACAGGCAGTTTTCACTTTAAAAAAAACTGCAGTAAAAATGGCTTCTGGCTATTAGACCTATTTCTACAATGAGACAGAGCTTGATGGCTCAGACATACGTGTTACATACAAATGTTAAACCAATGACATATTTAGATAGTGAAACAAGTCAAATAACAAGAAAATACACATGAAATTGGAACTATAACTTACCAAATATATGCGCCCAAAGACAAGGCCAATCCGATGGCGGCAAGTGCTGCAAGGACGGCAGGATAACGTAGCTTCTCAAGGTCAAAAAGCTGCTGCATGTCACCATACGTTTCTAACAATAGCGTTTAAAACCTTACAGCGGCGATTTTTTTTTTTTTTGACGAAATATTGTTAAACATATAACGTAACACCCGCTGGAAAAACTTTACCACAGCCGAAGAAAGTACCGTTAATGAGGAGTACCGAGAGGACAGAAAAACATGGCCTAATTTTCTAAACAACTGGCGGGAGGAAAGAGGTGGAGCACACGTGGTACGTTCATGACGTCATTGATTATCGGCTCAAATCTTTTGAGTTATGCTTCTAAGGAAACTTAAAATAATTAAGTCCTGTGAACTTGAAACACAAATTTTGTGAACACGACTCAAATAAATAGAGGTGAAATAACTTTTATACCTTTTTTGAGTGATTGCAACTTTTTTTTTTTAAGGAACCTTTACTATTTGGGTTTACAGTGTATTTATATGAAGGGTTTAAAAAAATAATAGTTTCTACAAACAAATAAGTACTGCCATCAAAATACAAATTGAGAAAACATTCGTAGAAACATAATTGGGGGGTTATGGCCTAGTAGTTACAGAGGTGGGCTTGGGCCTGGAGGACCCAGGTTAGTGGTGAATTCCTGTGGGCCCCTGAGCAAGGCAGTTAACTCCCAACTGCTCCCCGGGCGCTGGGATAGCACCTCACTGCTCCTAGTGAAACTAGAGATGGTTAACAGCAGAGGGAGAACTTCGGTGTGTATCGTGAGATATATACTGACAAGGATAATGGAAGCTTGAAAAGCTTGGAGGAAAAAGAGGGGAAAAAAAGTAAAAGAAATCCATTAAAAAAGACAATTATAAAAAGCTTCTGCTCCTCCGGCAGAGCAGACTACTGCTCTGCTACAGCCACTCAGTGGTTTTGTGTGTTTCTTTGCCTGAAGAATACTCGGAGGAGTTGAAATGTTGCGTTGGCACACTTTTACTCGTTTTATTGATTTTCATTCACTTTTTTTATTTATTTATTTTTTCTATTTAGTTTTTTGTGATACATATATAAATATAAAATAAAATACAAACAATCCATATCTCTTAACCTCCCCCTTTTGTTTGCACATATATTAATAGTTAAAACCAAGTTTGGTAGAACCCAAGAGCTATACGGTATATATGCATTTTATTCTTGCAACAGAGGTTTTTTTAAATGTGTGCATAGGTGTGTGAATATATTCCCATCACCAACCATGTATCCATCTACAAATAAATCAAACAGCAGATTTTGACAAATTTCTCAACAATATCAACCTACCTCACCTTACAGAAGATAAGGCTGGAGAACTTGATGAACCACTAACTCCAACAGAACTCCATAAAGCTCTCCAACTCATGCTTAATAACAAATCACCGGGTCCAGATGGCTTCCTGGCAGAATTTTATAAACACTTTTGGAATATTTTTAATTCAGACACTAAAATTATCAGTAAATCTCTATGATTAGAAACAGTAACTCCACTTATCATCCACCCAGACCAAACAGGCTTCTTTCAATTCAATTGAATTTTATTTGTGTAGCGTTTATAGTGTGTTATATAGCATGTATTACAACACACGTTGTCTCCAGGATCTTTCCAGAGACCAGAACATGACTCCGATCAATTATTACATAAACAACAGCAGGTAAAAAATCCCCTTTAAGAGGGAAGAAACCTGGATCAGGACCTGGATCATAAGGGGGGACCCTCCTGATGAAGACCAGTCGGGTAGAACAGGAAGTAAAGAGGAGAGACACAGTCACACCGTCAAAGGTGCAAGACAGGATACAATACTATAATTATCCATCAGCAGCAGAACTAAGACTTGTGTGTGTATATGGATGATATATGGATTGTTGGTGATCCACATAGACGAGGACTGCAGGTCAGGATGTCAGCAAATATCCAACAGACATCCATACAGACAGGTGGAGGTGAACACTGGGATGGTCAGAGGTGGGACTGCAGGTCAGGATGTCAGCAGGTCTCCAACAGACATCCATGCTTCTTTAAAGGAAGACACTCCTCCAATAACCTGCCAGACTATTTAATCTGATTCAATACTCTTCACAAACAAATACACCAACAACCATACATCATTCAATGTTGAAAAAGCATTTGATAAAGTTAATTGGGAATTTCTATTCAAAACACTTAAAAAATTGGCTTTGGCGAATCATTTATTCATTGGATTAAGATTCTTTACACATCCCCGATGGCAACAGTCACCACAACTGGATTAATTAATTTTACTTCCATGACAAAGGCATTGCAATTATTTCAACCAGCTCCAACCGTCACTCCAACCATCCCTTTAAACCACCTTTTGGTAAAAGGACAGGAACAGTCAACTGTCCCAAACACAGGCACATATCTCAGTCCATCAAAATTCCTCAACTGCATCCGGAGGTCGAGCTCATGTACTTGAGTGACAGGCAGCTCAGCCGATGGCCAGCAACCATCGCTTCCTCACCAGGAAGTTAATCAAAGTTGCCAGCAGTGTTACCAACCCAGCGTCGGATAAACACAGCAACAATCTTTAACTTTTATTGAAAACAACATCCAACACTTCTCCCAGGTCACCCTTAGTGTTGATGGGCACGGACCTGATGTTTTACGGTCAGATCAACGGTCAGATCAACTCCAGGGATCCATCTGGAGGAAAAAAGCCTTTTAGAACACTCCTTTGCGCTGTTTCGTTTTATTTAACAAATGTTACATTTGTAAAGCTTTTTGTCATTAAAGCTTTCTGGTGTTCTAACTCACATATTCGTATGTTAAAACAGAATGTGCGTAAAATGGAAAGAATGTGGTACTCTAGTAGGTCTGTAGATATTTATTATGCATGGAAAGATAGTCTAATAGTGTATAAAAAAGCGCTTCGCAAAGCTAGAACAGCCTATTATTCAGTGTTAATAGAGGATAATAAAAATAACCCACGTTTTCTCTTCAGCACTGTAGCCAGGCTGACAAAGAGCCACAACTCTGTTGAGCTGTGCATCCCTGCAGCTCTCAGTAGTGAAGACTTTATGAGCTTCTTTAGCAATAAAATTGTCAGAATTAGAGAGGAAATCGGCCAGGCCCTCCCGGCAGTGGCTGTGGGAATTTCTTCAACCTCGGCGACTCCCTTATGCTCCGACCTGACTCTAGACTGTTTTGTTCCTGTTGACCTCTCTGAGCTGACCTCAGTCGTCAATGGATCTAAATCATCCACGTGTCTGTTAGACCCAATCCCTACTCGACAATACTGAAACAGATCAACTTGTCCCTAGTCTTAGGATATGTACCACAGGCTTTTAAAGTTGCAGTAATCAAACCATTACTTAAAAAACCCTCTCTTGACCCAGACATTTTAGCTAACTATAGACCAATTTCCAACCTTCCATTTATCTCTAAAATTCTGGAAAGGGTAGTTGCAAGCCAGTTGTGTGAGCATTTGTATAGAAATGATCTATTTGAAATTTTTCAGTCAGGGTTCAGAATGCATCATAGCACAGAAACAGCACTGGTTCGAGTCTCGAATGACCTTCTTATGGCCTCAGATTATGGGTTAGTGTCCATACTGGTTCTGCTGGACCTCAGCGCTGCTTTTGATACTATAGATCACAGCATTTTACTGCAGAGGCTAGAGTATGTTGTTGGGATTAAAGGGACAGCTCTAGAATGGTTTAAATCATATCTGTCTGATAGATTCCAGTTTGTTCATGTTCATGAGGTTTCTTCCGTACAGACGAGGGTCTGCTATGGTGTCCCGCAGGGTTCAGTGCTAGGGCCAATCCTGTTCAGTTTATACATGCAGCCCTTGGGAAGTATTATCCGGAACCACGGCATTAATTTTCATTGTTATGCTGATGATACGCAGCTGTATCTGTCTATGAAGCCAGATGAAACAGAACCATTAGACAAACTTCAGGTGTGTATTAAGGACATCAAGGACTGGATGTCCAGAAATTTTTTGCTACTAAATTCTGATAAAACAGAAGTTGTTGTTTGTGGTCCCAAACAGCTTAGGAAGGGATTAGATGGTCGTGCGATGGCCTCCAGTAAAACTGTGCGAAACCTTGGCGTTATATTCGATCAGGATTTGTCATTTAAACAGCATATTAATCAGGTTTGTAAAACTGCGTTTTTCCACCTCCGTAATATCGCAAAGATTAGGAGCATCCTCTCGCAGAGTGATGCCGAAAAACTAATTCATGCGTTCGTATCTTCTAGACTAGATTACTGTAACGTGTTGTTGGCTGGATGTCCAAGTAATTGTCTTAACAGCCTCCAGCTGATCCAAAATGCAGCAGCGCGAGTGCTGACAGGAATCAACAAGAGAGACCACGTCTCTCCAGTTTTAGCTTCCCTCCATTGGCTCCCTGTAAAATTTAGAATCCAATTCAAAATTTTATTACTGGCATATAAAGTCCAAAATGGCCTAGCGCCGCGATATTTGCAAGACCTTATAGAACCGTACGTTCCTAACAGAGCTCTCCATTCTCAGGGTGCAGGTTTACTCGTAGTTCCTAGAGTATCAAAATGTAGATTTGGAGGACGGGCTTTCTGTTATCAGGCACCATCACTCTGGAACCAACTTCCAGTTTGGGTTAAGGAGGCTGATACCACCTCCACCTTTAAAACTAAACTTAAAACATTTCTGTTTAATAAAGCATATAGTTAGTGTACATTTAGTACCTTAATGTGTCAGGCCCAGTAGTCAAAGCTGCAGCTACAGGACCAGATTAGAGCAGCTCATTTTAAACATAGCTTCGGTGTAGATATGCTGTTATAGGCCTATGCTGCAGGGGGGCACCAACATGATCCACTGAGTGGTGCCTTTCACCTTCTCTGTTTCTCTTTGCCTTCTCTGTCTCTTCTTCACCTCAACCCTCATTTATTAACAATATCCCATAAACTTAATTGTGGTCCATTGTTCTGGTAGTTTTTTGTGCTTGTCTGGCCCTTCTTTTCCTCTTCTTTGCATGTCCTGCGGACCAGAGCCTCAGGAGCTGCTTGCTGACCTGCAGTTCCACCTCTGACCATCCCAGTGTCTGTCTTCACCTGTCTGTATGGATGTCTGTTGGATACTTGCTGACATCCCGACCTGCAGTCCTCATCCCCCTGTATCACCGTCTATCCATATATCACCCATATTCACAGAAGTCTAATTGGACTACCAAGGACAGTTACTAATGTATCCTGTCTTGTACCTTCGACGGTGTCTCTATGTCTCTATTCTTTCTTATTTCTTGCTCTACCCAGCTGGCCTTCGGCAGGAGGGTCCCCCCTCATGAGCCAGGTCCTGCTCAAGGTTTCTTCCCTCTTAAAGGGGAGTTTTTCCTTGCCACTGTTTGGCTTAAGGTTTTTCTTCCACTAGGGGAGTTTTTACCTGCCGCTGTTTATGTAATAATTGCTCGGGGGTCATGTTCTGGGTCTCTGGAAAGCGCCTAGAGACAACTTGTGTTGTAATAGACGCTATATAAATAAAATTGAATTGAATTGAATTCTAATTCCTCCAATATGGTCCAATTAAATTTAAATTCATTTTATTAATCCCCAAGGTGAAAGTAATCAAACGGATATGCTGATATACTGATATGCCTTGGATTCTTCCCCTCCTTTGTCTCCTTTTTTCTCTATTTTTTCATGTATTTTCTTTTGTTTTTTCCAAGTTTTTCTCTTTTCCTGTTTCTCATTTTAACCATGTCTCATAAAAAATGTAAGCTAGATCTTTGTAGTCCCTTACTGGGGTTTTTTACACTCCTATTTGCAGGGAAATTACATTCATATCCTCATAAAGAAAATCCACCCAAAGGTGCTTCAGAATCGTTTAACACCGTCCTGTCCTACTTCATCCCTCACCGGCCCCGTCGCCACAGTGATCCCTGATCTTAGAAAACAGTCGTCGCTAGTAGCCCAGCTTTGTTTCCAGGCACGTAGACTAAACACAACATGATCATCATCACTAGTCGGTGTGTGTGTGTGTGCGTTAGCAGAGCAGGAAATCAAGGACCAAATACGAATCAGCACAAGCCGAACTCTACGAAGGCCACAGAATGTATTAAAGACTTATGAGAGGTCACAGAATATCTCAGACACAAGATTTGCATCTGACCACTGGTCAAGTCACAGATTCATGTTTTCCTTCACAACTAACATGTTTCTGACCAGGTGCTTCGACATATGTGCAAAATTTACTGGGATGGAATCGGAAATAAGTCAAAGTGACCTGGCTGTTAATGGTGAGGCGAAACTGGTCGAAAATCAACCTATAGTGGTCATTGGTTGGTCAATCGGTGCAGCTCTACTTATATGATATGTGATATGGCATATTCTTATATCAGTTGTCTTTTTATCTATATAAATCAAGTGCATGGTTCTGCTGTCTCTCCCCACCTACAATCCACTTGGAAGGTCTGATGATTATTTCTATTGTCATTACAAATGCCAGTGGGAAAATCATACATCCTGCCATAATAACTATTTATAATCTCTGCCAGCCTGTTGTGAAACCTGTTGTTTTAATACACAATATAATGTCGAGGGATTGGGAGTGGTGGCCTAGTGGTTACAGTGGTGGGCTTGGGCGTGGAGGACCCAGGTTCAAGCCCAGGGCTGCCCACAATGGTAAATCACTGGGGGCCCCTGAGCAAGGCCCTTAACTCCCAATTGCTCCCCGGGGCGCTGCCCTGCTAGCAGCCCCACTGCTCACTAGTAAAACTAGTTGATGGGTTAAAAGCAGAGACTAATTTCTGTGTGCATCGTACATACAGCGTGTGCACGATGTCCACACTGACAAGAAAGGGAAGGAAAAGGAAAATATGCTTTCACCAATTAACAACTATCCCAGGCACTCTAAAATAGTTAAATGCACTCCAAATAAGTCTTGGTACTGAACCTTCACACACGTGCAAGATCTAAAATACCACATGTACATTCCTTTTCCAGTTCTGTGCCCCCTTCCACCATGGGCCAATGACAACGGACCTGTTTGTGCGCCCCTGTGGATGGGCGTGCCGGCTGGAAGTAGGACACATAAGTGATTGAACACTTACATTGAAAATAAATTGAAAACGGTATATTGCAAAAGAAATCAAAAGAGAAATATAGGCAATGTTTAATGATGTGAGACAGTCTCGTTTTTCTGAGAGGATTTATTGAGCGATTTTCCAGATCACAAGTTTCATCAGTAGGCGGCAGTGTACCCCCAAACGTTGTTTTGCCAACCGACCATAAGGAAGAAAAAGAAAGAGAAACGAAGAAGGAGAGACGCCGAACATGTAGCAGGAAGCAGCTCCCGCAAACCACCGCGTTTTCTGGTCATTTATTATCCGTTAATTTTAAAACGACGAAGTCAAACTTAGAGAAACTTCCAGACTGTAAATGTAAGCGTGTCCTCAGCGGGGCTGTGGTCCGGGAGGAGTTGAGCTGACTTCACACAGCGATGAAGACGTGACGGTCCAGATGGAGACCTGGACTCCGAACCCCCGAGCCAAGCCGTTCGTCCCGCGGCAGCAGCGGAGCTGGTACCGAACCTGGAAGTACAAGCTGACCAACAAGAGAGCGGTCCGGAGGTCGTGTCAGGTCAGGACAGCCGGCTCGGGAATACAGACGGCGTGCCTGTGCCTGTGCCTGTGCGTGCGTGCGCGCGCGCGTGCGTGCGTGCGTGCGTGTGTGTGTGTGTGTGTGTGTGTGTGGGGATTGATAGGTGTGTGTGTGTGTGTGTGTGTGTGTGGGGGGATTGATAGGTGTGTGTGTGTGTGTGTGTGTGTGTGTGTGTGTGTGTGTGGATGGATAGGTGTGTGTGTGTGTGTGTGTGGATGGATAGGTGTGTGTGTGTGTGTGTGTGGATGGATAGGTGTGTGTGTGTGTGTGTGTGTGTGTGTGGATGGATAGGTGTGTGTGTGGTGTGTGGATGGATAGGTGTGTGTGTGTGTGTGTGGATGGATAGGTGTGTGTGGTGGTGGATGGATAGGTGTGTGTGTGTGTGTGTGTGGATGGATAGGTGTGTGTGTGTGTGTGTGTGGATGGATAGGTGTGTGTGTGTGTGTGTGTGTGGTGTGGATGGATAGGTGTGTGTGTGTGTGGATGGATAGGTGTGTGTGTGTGTGTGTGTGTGTGTGTGTGGATGGATAGGGTGTGTGTGTGTGTGTGGATGGGATAGGTGTGTGTGTGTGGTTGGATAGGTGTGTGTGTGTGGATGGATAGGTGTGTGTGTGTGTGTGTGGATGGATAGGTGTGTGTGTGTGTGTGTGTGGATGGATAGGTGTGTGTGTGTGTGTGTGTGTGTGGATGGATAGGGGTGTGTGTGGTGTGTGTGTGTGTGTGTGTGTGTGTGTGGAGGGATAGGGTGTGGTGTGTGTGTGTGTGTGTGTGTGTGTGTGTGTGGATGGATAGGGGTGTGTGTGTGTGTGTGTGTGTGTGTGTGTGTGTGTGTGTGGATGGATAGGTAGGTGTGTGTGTGTGTGTGTGTGTGTGTGTGTGTGTGTGTGTGTGTGGATGGATAGGTAGGTGTGTGTGTGTGTGTGTGTGTGTGTGTGTGTGTGTGGATGGATAGGGGTGTGTGTGTAGTGAGGAGGTGAGGTGTTCTCCTGCTGTGACCAGGTTTGAGCAGAGTTAACTTCACATTTCCTGCTGCAGGCTGGGGCTGTGCTGTTTCTACTGATAACCGTCATCGTCAACATCAAACTCATCCTGGACACCAGAAGAGTTGCAAATGAAGAAGAAGCAGCCCAAGAATACGGTCAGGAACAATTCCAGGTGATATTGAAACATTTAGACAGGTAAAGACCTCTTCTTTAAGACTTTGTCTTTTTGCACTTTCATCCCTCGTGCTCTTACAGATGATGCAGTTCCCAACATGGAGACGCCGCGCAGGCCTGCCAACGGACGCAAAGTCCTGGACATCGAGGTGTACTCCAGCCGCTCCAAGGTTTACGTGGCTGTGGACGGCACCACTGTGAGTCTCCACTGACACCTGCCAATGACAACAACTTAAATATGTCTGACGTTTCCACCGACAATGTATTTATGGCATCTGTAGACACCGCAGCAGGATGGAAGCAAACCTCCAACTGTGTTTCAATAAAAGGTGTTTTCTTCTGTAGTCGCATCGAATTAGTGTTTGATATTTGCAGTAGAAGTCGGAGCAGATCCCTCCGACTACAACCCTAGATCAGATAACGGTGATGTTGGTACAGTAATTCGTACTTGAACAGACTTTTTATTGTATCTCATCTTTATTTTACTGCTTGTCTTATAAGATGACTGTACACGTCACAAGAGAAGACATCTTGCACCTGCATGGACCATCCTTCCCAAGGACTGTCTGTGCAGATAAGCAGACGCATCTCCACTTCCCTTGGCCTGCTTATCTTCATGTGATTAGGGACCTCCTTATTTTTAATAAAAAGAAAGGAGGACGACAGAGACGCAGAGCGGAAATGTGGCTGTGTTTCTCTGTCCGTTCTCCTTGCAAGATAATTGAGAATACTGACTTTGTCTTTCTTCCTGTGTGTTTAATAAATGTTTAGGTTGTTTAAACCTGACATTTAAATGGTCCTTCGAGCTGCTTTCCAATATACCGAAGGAGTCCAGTGGGTGTGGTGGACTTCAGGAAAACCGTTGCCATGGTGGACTCACAGTGAGTTCTGACATCCTTTTCCAGGACTGAATTCCACCTCACCGGCTGGGATCCAAAGGTTGACGGGAAAACCGAAGGAGGACAAAGTCAGTAAGTAAAGATCTTGTTACCCTGACTGAATGAGTAGGGTGTTGAGGGACGACGGAGTCCGATAAAGTCTGTCGTTTAAACCTGACAGATATGGAAAACACCAACTTTACAATTTTGAAGAGTTTTTTTGGAGACAGCATGTAGTTCTATGAAACGGGTCTAGTTTTAAGGGCAAAAGATGTTGCTCTAAAATCTCAGGGATGTTTTCTATATTAATGCTGCAATCAGAGAGGTGGAAATTAGGTTTTGACATTGATATAACCCCACACCTTCACAGCACCTGGATTCTGGACTGGTTCCTGATAACAGCCTTTTAGGAATTGACCAGACTGGGATTATTGAAATATCCATCTTTCACTGTAGTCTTGATCATCCTTTTCTGATCCTGCATGATGGAGGTTACTGATGCAGGTTGTGGTGGAGCTGTTGTATCTGTGGAATTTTAAGGTGGTGTGGATTCTGCCATTATCTCTAGCAGTTTTCTTGCAGGTTCTAGAAGATGACATGAGAGAACAAGGCCGGGGCATCCACGTGATTGTCCTGAACCAGGCAACAGTGAGTAGTCTCTCTTCAGCATCTCCATCCACATGTTTCATCAGCACGATCAGGTTTATTTGGTATCAGAGATGATTAAATTCATGTTTTGATCATCTTGTACTGCAAAAGCTCAAACTCACTGTGTGTACCCCAGGGTCACGTGATGGCCAAGAGGATCTTTGACACCTACTCCCCCCATGAGGATGAAGCCATGATCCTCTTCCTCAACATGGTTACACGTGGCCGAATCCTCATCTTCACGATAAAGGTGAGAAGCTGCCTCTGCTCTGCTACTCAGTTGGTTATTGGAGTGCTGCTACTGATGGTTGGGGTTCTTTTCTGCAGGACGAGGGAACGTTCCACCTGAAGGATGCTGCCAAGAACCTGCTTAAGAGTCTGGGCAGCCAGGTGTCCGTCAGCCTCAGCTGGAGGGACATGTGGACTCTAGTGGTGAAAAAAGGAGGTAAACCTATTTTTTGTTCTGGTGGCTTTTGGCTCCTGTGCTTGGTGGCCCTTCATTATGCAAAAATACAGCTATTCACCTGTGAACAACGCAGTATTTCCAACAGTATCTCATACTTGTTCCTGCGAGCGAACTGTGGGTCCTACCTGGAGCAGATGTACCGTGGTCCAGCTCTGCAGCAGTGCTGCTGTTCAGCTGGATTTGAATGACTGAGTTTTCTTGACGGTTTAGAGATTCTGTGAAAATCACCTGTTAATCTCCTAATTTAAAGACGTATATTTTGCCGTGTCTTATTCTTTTTGAATATAAAAAGATAAAAAAAAGATGAGGGGAAGTGTTTTTCCACTTCTAAACTAAACCTGTCCTTGTAAGTGGCTCTTCTAAAACTTTCCGAATTGTTTGCCTACAGTCTCCACGCGTTAATGTAATTTTTGTTTTAGAAATCAACTAAATTATTCATGTTGTTCTTGGGTCCGACTTCCTGCCAGCTTCATTTGCTGTCTGGGCAGTGATGTAGTTTATCCACAGTGGAGCAGCATCGTAGACCCGGCCCTGAAGAGGACCAAGCTGAGCACGGCACCCAGCCCAGACAACACCGCATCCAGCAGTGCTGTGCAGAACTGGGGGATGTGTTTCAGAGATCTGTGGACAGTGGCACATTCGCCAGCTGTGGAAGCAGCATCCCAAAGAAGACCTCCGTTAGACACTCTGCAGCCACACATCCTGGCAGAGAAGCTCTCCGCCTCCCTTCACTCTGAATCATCAATCAACAGAACACAGAGTCCTGGTCCCCAACTCCTCCTCAGACCTCTTATTCACGTCAAGGCTGCATCTAGTCACCTCTGCTGTTCATTCTTGTACATTGATGACTGCAGGTCCACCCAGACTGTTATCTAGTCAAGGATGCTGAGGTAGTCCTAATTTCTCTGCTCTCCTGGCTCCTCACTCCTCCACAGCTCTATGATCAATGAATTGCAGGTGTGATGATGCTTCCCTTGATCTGAATGTGGAGAAGGCTGAGGACATGGTGGCAAGCAGAGGGAGGTGGCAACAGGAACTGTCGGCACAATATGCAGGCAGACTGTGGAGGCGGTGGAGGAGTTAAACACACCTGGGCACAACTGCAGCCTGACGTTTTACTCAGAAGACAGACTGCAAAGGTGCCTGCAGCACTAGTATTTCCTGGGGAAGATCAATAGCTTCGGGGTCCACAATGACATTCTCAGAACCTTTAATTATTCTTTCATCAAGAGTCTCCTCAGCATCTGCTTCTTTGCATCTAGCTGTCATCACTCCACCAACCTGCAGCACAGAGGCCTTCATCACAACACAGTGAAAGTGTGGTCTACAATCACTGGACGTACAGTTATGATGACATGTTTAGCCGCATGTTGACGCTCCGTCGCTGGTTGTCTCGGTTGTGTTCAGAAAACTTAAATCATTGATGGGTGGGTTGCAGTTGCTGTACGTGTTCATTCTCAGCTGCAGCTGCAAAGGTCAGTCTCTATTACATCTGTGATGGCGGTCTGACCAGGAGGAACCTAGTCTGGACGCCACGAGGCACAGACACAGTCCTTCATCACACTTTATATATATATATATATATATATATATATATGTGTATATATATATATATGTATGTGTGTGTGAGTGTGTGTATAAAACAACGTGGCCTTTATTGACAATTGGAAGACGTTTTGGGGAAAGCCTGGTCTGCTTAGAAGAGACGGCATTCATCCCACCCGGGATGGTGCAGCTTATCATATTCCTCGAATCACAGGTTGAGGTGGAGGAGTAGCGGCGATCTACGACTCCAGTCTTACAATAAAATCCAAACCTAAATGCGATTATAATACGTTTGAAAGCCTCACGCTTAGTTTAAAACTGCCGAGCTGGAAATCAGAGAAGCCAGTTTTGTTAGTGGTAGTTTATTGATCAGTACAGATAAAGTCATCATAGTGGGCGACTTTAACATTCATATGGATGATGACAACGACAGTGTTAAGTTGGCTTTTGATTCTCTTCTAGAATCGATGGGGATTTTACAAAAAGTTAACGAACCAACGCATTGTCTTAATCATACTCTTGATCTGGTCCTCGTCTACGGTGTAGAACTTGATAATCTGTTAGTGTCACATGTAAACTCCCTCCTATCCGACCACTATTTAATGTTTGAATTCAACATTGTCAATGTTACGCATAATAGGAGGAATTACTTTAGCAGGTGTCTATCCGATAAAGCTATTACTAAATTTAGGAGGCCATTGCTCTTCATCTTCTTACAGTGGAACATAGTGAAGTAGTTGAGGGCTGTGACCTCGGTTCTACCTCTGCAGACGTTGATTTCCTTGTTGGTAGCACTACAGATGTGTTGCACTCAGCTTTAGATGCAGTTGCTCCTTTGAGAAAGAGGGTCTCTAACCGTAGGAGCTTAACTCCCTGGTTTAACTCACATATTTGTATGTTAAAACAGAACGTGCGTAAAATGGAAAGAAAGTGGTTCTCTAGTAGGTCTGTAGATATGTATTATGCATATTATGCAAAGATAGTCTAATAGTATATAAAAAAAAGCGCTTCGCAAAGCTAGAACAGCCTATTATTCAGTGTTAATAGAGGATAATAAAAATAACCCACATTTTCTGTTCATCACCGACATCTTCAACATCTCGACATCTTCAACATCTCGCTGATCCAGGCTGTTGTTCCCACATGCCTCAAAGCCACCACCATCACTCCGGTCCCCAAGAAGGCATCACCCTCCTGCTACAACGACTACCGCCCGATTGCACTCACCCCCATCCTCATGAAGTGCTTTGAGCGGCTAGTCATGCAACACATCATGTCTGCCACCCCCCCACCCCACTCTGGATCCCTACCAGTTTGCATATCGGTCCAACCGCTCCACTGATGATGCCATCTCCACTGCCCTCCATTCAGCCCTCACCCACCTGGAAACCAAAAATTCGTACGTTAGAATGCTGTTCATCGACTTCAGCTCGGCATTCAATACCATCATCCCCCAACAGCTCATCCACAAGCTGGACCAACTGGGTCTTAACACCTCCCTGTGTAACTGGCTGCAGGTCAGGATGTCAGCAAATATCCAACAGACATCCACACAGACAGGTGAAGGCAGACACTGGGATGGTCAGAGGTGGGACTGCAGGTCAGCAAGCAGCTCCTGAGGCTCTGGTCCGCAGGACATGTACAGAAGAGAAAAAGAGGGACCAGACAAGCAAAACAAACTACAAGATAAATGGACCACAATTTTGCTTATGGGAAACTGTTAATGTGACCATGTGACCTTTAACTTTGTCCAAGGCTATCATCCTGGGACTGTTGGAGGGGATTTTCTAATTGTGTATGTTTTTAGGTCAGGTGTATGGGGAGAAGCATTCCAAGTCTCCAGCCCTGTCCACCTGGGGCGACCCGGTTCTGCTGAAGACTGAGGTGCAGCTTACTGCCTCTGAAGGTACCAAACTGATCAAACACTCCTACAAAGCATGTAAACATTCACCAACATCCACAGTGAAGACGTGAGTGTTATCTTTATGTTTTTCTCCTTTTTAACTGTGTGTTGTAGATGTGGCCAGCAGATGCAGTCGCTGGTTCAGAGCAGTCGACTGTACAACCTTGCTCTTCTGGCTGCCTTCTAACCACTCTTATCTTGCATCCTGCAGAGGCAGAATGCCACTGGGCAGACACCGAGCTCAACAGGAGGAGGAAACTGTTCTGCAGCAAAGTGGAAGGATATGGCAGCATCTGCAGCTGCAAAGACCCAGCGCCCATTGAGTTCAACCCTGATCCTGTAAGAAACCCTACTTACATCACGTTTGTAAATATATCACGGAGAGACCAACACATCCATGCAGCATTGATTTGTTGTGAGACGGTAAACGCGCAGTAAACCCGGGTCCACGGTAAACGCGCAGTAAACGCGCGTCCACGGTAAACGCACGTCCACGGTAAACACGCGTCCACGGTAAACACGCGTCCACGGTAAATGCCCAGTAAACGCCCAGTAAACGCGCAGTAAACACACGTCCGCACTAAACGCGCGTCCGCACTAAACGCGCGTCCGCACTAAACATGCGTCCGCAGTAAACACGCATTAAGCCCGCAGTAAACGTGCGTCCGCAGTAAACACGCATTAAGCACGCAGTAAACGTGCGTCCGCAGTAAACGTGCGTCCGCAGTAAACGTGCGTCCGCAGTAAACGCGCGTCCGCAGTAAACGCGCGTCCGCAGTAAACACGCATTAAGCACGCATTAAGCACGCAGTAAACATGCGTCCGCAGTAAACACGCATTAAGCACGCAGTAAACGTGCGTCCGCAGTAAACGCGCGTCCGCACTAAACACGCATTAAGCACGCAGTAAACATGCGTCCGCAATAAACACGCATTAAGCACGCAGTAAACGTGCGTCCGCAGTAAACGTGCGTCCGCAGTAAACGCGCGTCCGCACTAAACACGCATTAAGCACGCAGTAAACACGCGTTCGCACTAAACGCGCGTTCGCACTAAACGCGCGTCTGCACTAAACGCGCGTCCGCAGTAAACACGCATTAAGCACGCAGTAAACATGCGTCCGCAGTAAACACGCATTAAGCACGCAGTAAACGTGCGTCCGCGGTAAACGTGCGTCCGCAGTAAACACGCATTAAGCACGCAGTAAACGCGCGTCCGCAGTAAACACGCATTAAGCACGCAGTAAACGCGCGTCCGCAGTAAACGCGCGTCCGCAGTAAACACGCATTAAGCACGCAGTAAACGCGCGTCCGCAGTAAACGCGCGTCCGCAGTAAACGCGCGTCCGCAGTAAACGCGCGTCCGCAGTAAACACGCATTAAGCACGCAGTAAGCACGCATTAAGCACGCAGTAAACACGCGTCCACAGTAAACACGCGTACGCACTAAACACGCAATAAACATGCGTACGCACTAAACATGCGTCCGCAGTAAACATGCGTACGCACTAAACGCGCAGTAAACATGCGTACGCACTAAACGCGCAGTAAACATGCGTACGCACTAAACGCGCAGTAAACATGCGTACGCACTAAACATGCAACATTTAGTGCGCGCTAAACGCGCGTGCGCGCTAAACGCGCAGTAAACACGCGTGCGCGCTAAACGCGCAGTAAACACGCGTCCGCACTAAACGCGCAGTAAACACGCGTCCGCACTAAACGCGCCGTAAACACGCGTCCGCACTAAACACGCGTCCGCAGTAAACATGCGTCCGCAGTAAACGCGCAGTAAACATGCGTCCGCACTAAACATGCGTCCGCAGTAAACGCGCAGTAAACATGCGTCCGCACTAAACATGCGTCCGCAGTAAACGCGCAGTAAACGCGCAGTAAACATGCGTCCGCACTAAACATGCGTCCGCACTAAACACGCGTACGCAGTAAATGCACGTCCGCACTAAACACGCAGTAAACGCGCGTCCGCACTAAACACGCAGTAAACGCGCGTCCGCACTAAACACGCAGTAAACGCGCGTCCGCACTAAACACGCACTAAACACGCAGTAAACGCGCGTCCGCACTAAACCAGCAGTAAACGCGCGTCCGCACTAAACACGCAGTAAACGCGCGTCCGCACTAAACACGCAGTAAACGCGCGTCCGCACTAAACACGCAGTAAACGCGCGTCCGCACTAAACACGCAGTAAATGCGCGTCCGCACTAAACACGCTGTAAACGCGCGTCCGCACTAAACACGCTGTAAACATGCATACGCACTAAACGGGCAGGAAACATGCGTCCGCACTAAACATGCAACATTTAGTGCGCACTAAACGCGCGTGCGCACTAAACGCGCGTGCGCGCTAAACGCGCAGTAAACACGCGTCTGCACTAAACGCGCAGTAAACACGCGTCCGCACTAAACACGCGTCCGCACTAAACGCGCAGTAAACACGCGTCCGCACTAAACACGCGTCCGCAGTAAACGCGCAGTAAACACGCGTACGCACTAAACACGCGTCCGCAGTAAACGCGCAGTAAACATGCGTACGCACTAAACATGCGTCCGCACTAAACATGCGTCCGCACTAAACATGCGTCCGCAGTAAACGCGCAGTAAACATGCGTCCGCACTAAACACGCACTAAACACGCAGTAAACGCGCGTCCGCACTAAACACGCAGTAAATGCGCGTCCGCACTAAACACGCAGTAAATGCGCGTCCACACTAAACACGCAGTAAATGCGCGTCCGCACTAAACACGCGTCCGCAGTAAACACGCGTACGCACTAAACGCGCAGTAAACATGCGTACGCACTAAACATGCGTCCGCACTAAACACGCAGTAAATGCGCGTCCGCACTAAACACGCTGTAAACGCGCGTCCGCACTAAACACGCTGTAAACATGCGTACGCACTAAACGCGCAGTAAACATGCGTCCGCACTAAACATGCAACATTTAGTGCGCGCTAAACGCGCAGTAAACACGCGTCCGCACTAAACGCGCAGTAAACGCGCGTCCGCACTAAACACGCTGTAAACACGCGTCCGCACTAAACGCGCAGTAAACACGCGTCCGCACTAAACGCGCCGTAAACACGCGTCCGCACTAAACACGCGTCCGCAGTAAACATGCGTCCGCAGTAAACGCGCAGTAAACATGCGTCCGCACTAAACATGCGTCCGCAGTAAACGCGCAGTAAACATGCGTCCGCACTAAACATGCGTCCGCAGTAAACGCGCAGTAAACGCGCAGTAAACATGCGTCCGCACTAAACATGCGTCCGCACTAACACGCGTACGCAGTAAATGCACGTCCGCACTAAACACGCAGTAAACCGCGCGTCCGCACTAAACACGCAGTAACGCGCGTCCGCACTAAACACGCAGTAAACGCGCGTCCGCACTAAACACGCACTAAACACGCAGTAAACGCGCGTCCGCACTAAACCAGCAGTAAACGCGCGTCCGCACTAAACACGCAGTAAACGCGCGTCCGCACTAAACACGCAGTAAATGCGCGTCCGCACTAAACACGCTGTAAACGCGCGTCCGCACTAAACACGCTGTAAACATGCGTACGCACTAAACGGGCAGGAAACATGCGTCCGCACTAAACATGCAACATTTAGTGCGCACTAAACGCGCGTGCGCGCTAAACGCGCGTGCGCGCTAAACGCGCAGTAAACACGCGTCCGCACTAAACGCGCAGTAAACACGCGTCTGCACTAAACGCGCAGTAAACACGCGTCCGCACTAAACACGCGTCCGCACTAAACGCGCAGTAAACACGCGTCCGCACTAAACACGCGTCCGCAGTAAACGCGCAGTAAACACGCGTACGCACTAAACACGCGTCCGCAGTAAACGCGCAGTAAACATGCGTACGCACTAAACATGCGTCCGCACTAAACATGCATCCGCACTAAACATGCGTCCGCAGTAAACGCGCAGTAAACATGCGTCCGCACTAAACACGCACTAAACACGCAGTAAACGCGCGTCCGCACTAAACACGCAGTAAATGCGCGTCCGCACTAAACACGCAGTAAATGCGCGTCCACACTAAACACGCAGTAAATGCGCGTCCGCACTAAACACGCGTCCGCAGTAAACACGTGTACGCACTAAACGCGCAGTAAACATGCGTACGCACTAAACATGCGTCCGCACTAAACACGCAGTAAATGCGCGTCCGCACTAAACACGCTGTAAACGCGCGTCCGCACTAAACACGCTGTAAACATGCGTACGCACTAAACGCGCAGTAAACATGCGTCCGCACTAAACATGCAACATTTAGTGCGCGCTAAACGCGCAGTAAACACGCGTCCGCACTAAACGCGCAGTAAACGCGCGTCCGCACTAAACACGCTGTAAACGCGCGTCCGCACTAAACACGCGTCCGCAGTAAACACGCGTACGCACTAAACGCGCAGTAAACATGCGTCCGCACTAAACATGCGTCCGCAGTAAACGCGCAGTAAACATGCGTCCGCACTAAACATGCGTCCTTAGTAAACGCGCAGTAAACATGCGTCCGCACTAAACATGCGTCCGCAGTAAACGCGCAGTAAACATGCGTCCGCACTAAACATGCGTCCGCAGTAAACATGCGTCCGCAGTAAACGCGCAGTAAACATGCGTCCGCACTAAACATGCGTCCGCAGTAAACGCGCAGTAAACATGCGTACGCACTAAACACGCGTACGCAGTAAACGCACGTCCGCACTAAACACGCAGTAAACGCGCGTCCGCACTAAACACGCACTAAACACGCAGTAAACGCGCGTCCGCACTAAACACGCAGTAAACGCGCGTCCGCACTAAACACGCAGTAAACGCGCGTCCGCACTAAACACGCAGTAAACGCGCGTCCGCACTAAACACGCAGTAAACGCGCGTCCGCACTAAACACGCAGTAAACGCGCGTCCGCACTAAACACGCTGTAAACGCGCGTCCGCACTAAACACGCAGTAAACGCGCGTCCGCACTAAACACGCTGTAAACGCCCGTCCGCACTAAACACGCAGTAAACGCGCGTCCGCACTAAACACGCTGTAAACGCGCGTCCGCACTAAACACGCTGTAAACATGCGTCCGCACTAAACACGCGTACGCAGTAAACACGCGTCCGTGGTGCACGCGTTGAATACTCGGTAAACACGCAGTAAATGCGCGTCCGCACTAAACACGCTGTAAACGCGCGTCCGCACTAAACACGCTGTAAACATGCGTACGCACTAAACGCGCAGTAAACATGCGTCCGCACTAAACATGCAACATTTAGTGCGCGCTAAACGCGCAGTAAACACGCGTCCGCACTAAACGCCGCAAGTAAACGCGCGTCCGCACTAAACACGCTGTAAACGCGCGTCCGCACTAAACACGCGTACGCACTAAACACGCGTACGCACTAAACGCGCAGTAAACATGCGTCCGCACTAAACATGCGTCCGCAGTAAACGCGCAGTAAACATGCGTCCGCACTAAACATGCGTCCGCAGTAAACACGCAGTAAACATGCGTCCGCACTAAACATGCGTCCGCAGTAAACGCGCAGTAAACATGCGTCCGCACTAAACATGCGTCCGCAGTTAACATGCGTCCGCAGTAAACGCGCAGTAAACATGCGTCCGCACTAAACATGCGTCCGCAGTAAACGCGCAGTAAACATGCGTACGCACTAAACACGCGTACGCAGTAAACGCACGTCCGCACTAAACACGCAGTAAACGCGCGTCCGCACTAAACACGCACTAAACACGCAGTAAACGCGCGTCCGCACTAAACACGCAGTAAACGCGCGGTCCGCACTAAACACGCAGTAAACGCGCGTCCGCACTAAACACGCAGTAAACGCGCGTCCGCACTAAAACACGCAGTAAACGCGCGTCCGCACTAACACGCAGTAAACGCGCGTCCGCACTAAACACGCAGTAAACGCGCGTCCGCACTAAACACGCAGTAAACGCGCGTCCGCACTAAACACGCAGTAAACGCGCGTCCGCACTAAACACGCAGTAAACGCGCGTCCGCACTAAACACGCTGTAAACGCGCGTCCGCACTAAACACGCTGTAAACGCGCGTCCGCACTAAACACGCTGTAAACATGCGTCCGCACTAAACACGCGTACGCAGTAAACACGCGTCCGTGGTGCACGCGTTGAATACTCGGTAAACGCGCAGTCGATGCGCATCCACACATGCATACAGGCCCTAATTGCAGAAATGATCAAATCTGAGTTTATTAACATATTTTAGATCAGACTGTCATAGAACTGGTGAAAGACACACCTGCACCCGCAACATCTGCTCTAAGATCAAAATGCATCTGTATTGGACTTTAAGGTGTTTTGCCTAATATTGCCATCACAGTTCCACACTTTTTATTTTGCAATTATTATGGCCAGTCATCAACACACAAATGAATGTAATACCATGACTGATATGAGTAGTATTACTTACCAAACCACAGAGAAAAAGACTGTTGCTGTATTTGAAGTTCACAAGATGTGACCCAAGACGGAATTCAAAACCAGCAGTTTTGTGGCTACCAGAAGACGTCAAGCAAACACCAAGCCCTAAATGTCAAGGAGCCAATAGACTTCATGGTTTTACTGCAAAATTAAGGAATAAAAATAAAGAATGAAATTAAGACATCACAGTTCTTCAGAAACTGGAGTCGGAGCATATGGACACTATATGTCAGTCAATATCTGGAAAGGAAGTACTCATAACTGTACACATCAGGAAGGTCATGGAATGGCCAAAACTAATATTTCCCATCACAGTGTGAAATACCAGTTTCATGAATTATCAGAACTTTCTCTCTGCTTTTAGGCTGCTTTGTTTATGATTTTCACCATCTGCCCGGGTCCATAGAAGCTCAACAATGTGATTAGTTAAATTTCATGCTCATCCATATCCTCGTTGCCGCCTGTTTTTGTGAACGTGCCAGTCTTGGTACAGGGATTTAGAAGTCTAGATCCTGAATATTGTTCAACCAAACATTTTCATACATACATTCAAAGAGCAGAACAGCCAGTATATTTGATATCGTAACATGAATCTGTTTCTGAATAACAGGTGGCTCTTTGGTTTGCTTTTTCTTCCAGCTCCCCAGCAACGGCGTCTTCAACGTCCCAGTGGCCGTCATTGCAGGAAACAGACCCAATTATCTGTATCGGTGAGAAAACCAGTGGGAATGGTGCGACCTGAATCACACCCTGATTCAGAAAGTCTGCTGAAGTAGAGTGTAGAAGGTCAATGCAGCACACTGGACTGATTCTAGAGCTGGTTCAGGACCAGAATCCAGCTGAGAGCCAGTTCTCCCAGTAGAACACACCGGACTGGTTTCAGAGCTAGTTCAGGACCAGAATCCAGCTGAGAGCCAGTTCTCCCAGTAGAACACACCGGACTGGTTCCAGAGCTGGTTCAGGACCAGAATCCAGCTGAGAGCCAGTTCTCCCAGTAGAACACACCGGACTGGTTCCAGAGCTGGTTCAGGACCAGAATCCAGCTGAGAGCCAGTTCTCCCAGTAGAACACACCGGACTGGTTCCAGAGCTGGTTCAGGACCAGAATCCAGGTTAGAGCCAGTTCTCCCAGTAAAATACACCAGACTGGTTCCAGAGCTAGTTCAGGACCAGAATCCAGCTGAGAACCGGTTCTCCCAGTAGAACACACCGGACTGGTTCCAGAGCTGGTTCTCTATTTTTTGAAAATGGACCTTACTTAGAGCCACAAGCCCTTGAGCTGGCACATCGCCGTCTTGGTGATACCCAACACGAGCAGTTAAACTTTACTTTTGTAATTCATGATGTCACATATAAACTGTGGATGAAAAAATGCCGCGTTAAAACTGTCTCCTTCGGGAAGGCTGAGGTCTGTCTGTCGGTCTTTATGTAAACAAACCATTAAAATGCAGATTTTTCTGCATCTTTCAGGATGCTGAGGTCACTTCTTTCAGCTCATGGTGTCAACCCACACATGATCACCGTCTTCATCGATGGATACTATGAGGTATCTACTTCCTGTTTATGCCAACAAGTCAATCTAGGTCAAGAACGAGTCTGGATATGACTTTAATCAGAGGAGCGGGGTTCCAGATGTTATAATGCATTCTTTCAAATCTCTGCGAGTCTGTGCTTCTGTTCAGATCTCATCGACAAGGTCCGATTGTTTCTCCATTCTGTTTTCTGCTACGATTGCCTGGATGCACATTTTAGAAAACATATTTGGTGAAAACTCTTCAGCCTGAAATGAATAAAAGTCTGGGCTTCCTGCGTCTGAAAGGGCGCAGCTCAAACCAAACCAAGGCGAGGCGACTTCCACTCAACCGGAGCGTCGCTGGGTGCAGTTCAGGGCAGCGATCTAGAAGGATCTTCTTGGTGACCTGAACAGCTGAGCAGACCAGTGTGGTCTCTGAAGACTCGTCCCTTCAGATGTCTTCTAGTTGAGCCAATGCTTCCACAGTTGACCAATTACGCAACTTTACACAGTCATTTATAGGAAATGTGTGTAATTGTCGAACCTTGTAGTTTTAAAACTGATCTCATGTGACTTGTTTTTAATTAATCTGATCATCAACACTGTTTTGGTCTCCGTGAGAGCGAGAATTCATCTCATCTCATGTGATGGACATCTGTGTTCCTCACAACCATCACTGATGTGTCTTCACATCTTCATGAGACACAAATGGAAAGCTGAGCAGTTTAATGTGGCTTCAGGTTGGAATCACTTTAAGACATTTCTGTGGGAACATTAGACGTGGTTGTCTTTTGTTGTTCGGTGTAAATTATAACGTTCAAATGTAAATATAATTTTTTTTTCTAATCCCTCTTGACTTCAGGAGATCTAGCGACTCATATTTTGGTCTATTAAAGCGAGTTTTCTGGGTTAGGGTTAGTTTTATGTTTATTGAGTTAAGTGAGGAAGCTTTATTGCACCCAGTTATTCACATCCTGCAGCACTGACGGACAGTTTAATGGTAAAAGAGCCAAGTAAAGCACCGCCACAGTAACGGATTCTGAGTTGAAGTTAACTCGATTAACGAGGCTCATCTGAACATCACATTGTTGTTGTATTCAGATAATGAAAGAAAAACATTGCGGATACAGGCAGTAAACGTCCTCCAATTGGTGTCATGATTTTCCTTTAGAGATGGGAGAAGTTCAGTCATCCAGGAAAGACTGAGACGAGTCACAGCTCCTCCTCACCGAAGGCAGCTCCCATCCGGGATCTGACCTGTTTGACCTGTTGTTCTCAGAGAGGTGTTACAGGTACATCAGGATTAAGGCAAATTGACTCAAAAACAGCTTTTTCCAGAAAGCAGTATCCACCCTGAACTCGTACGTGGACTGATTTCATTGTCCAACCTCCACTGATGTGCAGAACCGATCACGGTGTTGTATTCTGTGTGTAGTGGGCCAAAAGTATTTAGTCAGCAATTATAAAGGTGTGAGTTCAAATCCAAATCCAGAAATAATCCAGGAATTTCTATGTAAATTATGGTGGAAAAAAAGTATTTGGTCAATAACAAAAGTTTGACTCAATACTTTGCCAACAAAAGGTCTGTATGTAAAGATCCGCCAGGTGCTGCAGGGATTTACGCTGCCTGCTCCGAGAGTTTGGTTTCATTTTGAGTGTGGTCACGTTGGAAAAAAAATGGCGACAGCACGCCGACGGTGACAGCGATGACGGAGGAGGAGAAAGAGTTGTGGTGAAAACTTCCTCAGCAGCAGGAAAGCAGGGCTGCATTAACCATGCCCACTTCATATTCCTATAAAATACACATGATGGATGGATTTTCTTTTCATTTTGGGATTAAAGAGCACATTAACTTTTAAACATTTAAATATTAATGTTGGGGATAATTACATTTTTTTTTTAACATTTAAACATTTGATAGCGTCAGCTTCACTGTTTTGAATAAACTTGTCTCTGTTCCTCCAGGAACCCATGGACGTGGTGGAGCTGTTTGGACTGAAGGGCGTCCAGCACACACCGATCAGCATCAAGAACGCCAGAGTTTCCCAGGTAAATGTCTGGAGGTTCAGCCACAGTTGCAGCTTCTAGAACCAGAACTTCAGAAAGCGTGGTAACTCGTACTCGGAGTCTGTTTCCACAGCAACCGACTCTGAAGTGAACCTGGTCAAGAGCAGGTTCACTTCCAACACTTTCAGCTACTTTCTGTTCCCTCCCCATCATGACTGAAACCACTTGAACTTCATCAAACATTTTACAGACAGAAACAAATATTGATGATCTCAATAGATAATATAATGGCATCACACCAGCTGTGGCTTGTACTCGGACACCCTAATGGTTTTTTAAACAGCTTTTATTTTTCTTTTTGGTCACAATTAGTCTCCATGATCTCATTCTTCTGTTGATCACAAATGTCACCCATCGTGTGTTCAAAATTTACACTAAATACCTTGTGTTGTTAATTTTATTAACTATTATTTATTAGCAAATGTCAGTTATCTGAACATTATTTATTTAAATAGAAAGTGAACAATACAAAACTACATATTTTTTTAATACATGTTCATGTTTATTACATGATTGCACTAATATGTTAAATTCTAGGAACTAAAACGGGAAGTTCTTTTCCACTTACTACATGTTGCCGTGGTAAATCACGGAATCTGAGCTCCACGATGATGGTTTTCTTTTATTGTAGTTGCGGTAACTCAGAGTCGACATGTTCAGAGTTGGTTCAGTCAACTCTGAACACCTGTTCTGAAAGCCAAAACTCAGATTTCTGGACCCAGTTTGTTGACTCTTAGTTTTTTGAAGTTTGTGAAACTGGTGCCTGATTATCTGCTGATCACATTAGACCCGACCCCCCTTCACTCACTGAAACGTTGCTTCTCTTGATTTCAGCACTACAAAGCCAGTCTGACTGCAACCTTCAACCTTCATCCTGTGAGTCTCTTCAGGAAGCTGTTGATCACAGCTGAATTATTGGATGTGAAGGCACTGGTTCACATGGTATTTTCCATTTTCATCAGGAGGCCAACTTTGCCATCGTGCTGGAGGAAGACCTGGACATCTCCATTGACTTCTTCAGGTAGGTCCTTGCACCCAGCATTGAAGAGGACAGGTAACCTCATCCGGTGGAACAAACGAGATGAGAAATGACTGCCTGACTCGATCTAACCCTCCAACCGCTGTTCTGCTGGAGCACACATCCACGATTCTTTCTGATGACAGTTAGTTAACATAAGTTGTTAATCCATTTAAGTCCAAATTATTTTATGTGAAACTACAGCACCATTTACACTGGTGGATACCCCACGTTTAGCACGCAGATCTAGTGTGTTGCCTGTCCTTTTTACATTGACTAACGCGGGGTAGGCTGTCAAGCTGGCCCATTACCCGCCTTCAGGGGGGGAACTTAATCCCGGGTCACTTCTAATGTAAACAGAACTGACGTGAGGTGGTGGGTCGTGGGAGGGATTTGTTTATCACGTAACCAGAGTATGACCTACAAGATGAGTTTTTTTTTATTGTTATTATTTATACAGCTGATTAGAGTAACAACAGCAGCAGGACGTCACACGTAGGGCCTGCATTTGTAAGATGAACTAGTAACTGTGGAGACAAGGAGATCCGCAAGCTACTCAGCCGAGGAGCTGAGGACGCCTTAAACCGGCCTATGTCCGGAACCATAAAGGATGTTTTTGGCCACAAAAATGACAAACTGGAGCTTTGCAAGAAGCAAAACCCAAACCAAGAAATGCTCATCCCGATGTTCATCCATCCTCGTTTTGAAAATTCCACCCGGACGGCATGTTAGATGCTCCCTGCTGGTATATCTTTTTATCCGTACACCTGAAGTACTGCGTTTGACTCACTTCGTCTTCTTGGGCGAAATGTCAGCTCTGGTTGATTTTGGCTGCCGTGTAAACGTAGCCTAACTTGACCGTTTTATTCATGAATGTGTTGAGTTCACTTACATGCAGCCTGATGGGAATTAGTTTGAAGTTACTGTCAGTACTTTAACAAGGTTCCCTTTTGTTTTCTGGCAGTTTCCTGAGTCAGACAATCCACCTCCTGGAGGAGGACGACAGCCTCTACTGTATCTCAGCCTGGAACGACCAGGTCAGTCTCTGTGCTCTTGAAGGAAGGATTGAGGACCTTAAAATATTTATTGTGCTAATGTGCTTATATTGCGATTTTTGTAGTCCAAGAACCACTCAAGGTGCTTTTACAGTGCGAGAAACCTACACACACACACACACACACACACACACACACACTAATTAGATCAGTTCATCAGACTGAATTATTCCTGAATTTACTTATATTATTCTGATACTTACCCCTATAAATTAAATGTCATAATAGTTGATGTAAATAAAGTCTAAGGCCTCAAATATGCTTAAGCACTGCTGCTTCTGTCAGCTGATTGATAACGGCAAATAGTTGTGGAATAGTTAATTAAAATGGATTGGACATTTCTAATAGACACAAATAGCTCTAGGGTTCCTCATGTTACCAGTTGATCTCTAAGTAAAACTATCTAGAGCTACTAAAAAATGACAACGGTTTTGTTACTGACGAACCCAGGACCAAAGACGACGCCTCAGTCTGGTCTGAGTTTAGCAACAGGAAGTCAGCAGTTGCCTAGGTCTTTGTTACTAATGCTTGTTTCATTGTTCCAACCTGAAAACTTAATGACGGGTGCTGCGGTTGCTGTTTCTTGTTGTGCAGGGCTACGAAACACACAGCAGAGGACCCGGCCCTCATCTACAGGGTGGAGAGCATGCCCGGTCTGGGCTGGGTGCTGAAGAAGACCATGTACAAGGACGAACTGGAGCCTAAGTGGCCGACACCTGAAAAGGTGTAGTCATGATTCAAGTCTCTTCAAAGAGTTCATTGTAGATTGTAGATGTAGATATATTGCTATCGGCAGAAAGAATCCTCCTTCAGCACTCGGAGGGACCTCCTGTAGCGGTCGGAGGACCTCCTGTAGCGGTCAGAGGGACCTCCTGTAGGGGTCGGAGGGACCTCCTGTAGCGGTCGGAGGGACCTCCTGTACAACATCTTTCTGCAAACACAGAAGGACCTAAGCTTCCTTAAGAAGTAAGGTCTGCTCTGTTCTTTCTAATAAATAGCTTTATTGTTGTATGTCCAGTCCAGTCTGGCAGGACTCCGAGTTGTCCTGGAAGTCTGAGGTGTACAGTATGAAGAGGAGTGGTGAGGGCACAGACCCCTGTGGAGCACCTGTGCTGCTCACCACCTGATCAGACATTAAACCATTGAGTCTCACCAGCTGTGGTCTGTTCGTCAGGTGTCAGTAATCCGTTGGGGAGGCGTCTGCCTGTGTCTTCTGGAGGTTCTTACATATGTGCAGGCTGGATGGTGTTAAATACCTTGGAGAAATCAAAGAATATGATCCTCACAGTGCTGCTGCTCTGTCCAGATGACGGTGGGTTTATTGAAACAGGGGTATGATGGCATCTTCAACTCCAAACCCACCATGATCAGCAAACTGCAGAGAGTCCTGGAAGGTGCCTGTTTGTTTGTTCAAGTGGACCATGGTGTGAGATGTTGGGGATACAGGGTTATAGTCTTTAGGAGAAGATGGATTTGATCTGTTTGGTACTGGAATGGCAGGATGGCTGAGGTTGAAAAGACACTGCAGGATCCCACACAGCTGGTTCTGAACAGGCTTTCAGGACTCTGGGGCTGATGCCATCTGGACCTGCAGCCTGTTCCTGTTCAGTCTCTCCAGCATCCCCTGATGTGGTAGGAGACAACAATGGAGCAGCATCAAGATCCATGACTGGTGGACGATAAGACGGCTGACGTGTGACAGAGAAGATGTGGGTCAAGGGAAGATGGGAGGTCTTTTTGTCTTGGGGCAGGAGAGGATGATACTGGATGATGTTCAGGTCATTGGATCTGTCCAGACTTCCATCCATCTGTACCTCCTGCTGGAAACTGGCGATCTTCATCTCTGACCACACATCTCTTGGTTGTTCTGCTGGGGCTTTTCTCTTCCTCCTGGACACCTCCTTGCTGTCTCTGATCTGGATTTTCAGATGTTTTTGTACTGACCTCAGTAATTCTGTCTCCCTCCCTGAAGGCTGTCAAGGATCTTTTTCAGGTCACTGGTGATCCAGTGAAGTCCCTCACTGTTCTGGTAGGGATGATGATGTTGTCCACACTGTTTCCACGTGGTTGAAACCAGCAATGAGGACGCTTCAACATCCGGCTGCAGGAACAATGTTGTCGTCCTCGACGACAAGTGCTGCAGCTCCACCGCCATTGCTGTCAGTCTCGTTTGAAATCCAGACAGAGACACTGGAGTCGGGGACATGCTCCTGCAGCCACGTCTGAGTCTGCACTGATGAAAGTCCAGATTTGTCCTCGTCAGTGCTTCAAGCTGGTCCCTCTTATTAGAGGGACCAGACGTTACTGGTGGTCACAGTTGGAAATGCTGGTTTAAACTTCCTCTTCATGTTTCTCTGCTTTGCTCCTGCTCTTCATCCACAACATCTCCTCTTCTACTCCTGGGGGGTTTGGGGTCTCAGTCTGGGCCTGCTTGTACAAAAAAAAAAAAACTAGTTCGTTGCTATGGTTGCTCATCATAAAGATGTACAAAAATGAAAAATAATGAAGAAAAGAAGCAAAGCACCAGAGCCAGGATTAAAATAATTTAAAATGCAATTATATTAATGAAGAGACTTTGTTAAAAAACTGAAAAAAAAAACAGTAAAAAGCAGCATCTTAGTTTTAGTTGACTGTCGTGGGAATTTAAGATATTAGTGTAAAGTCTTTAATACTGATTCACCTGTTAAGTATTAAGGAGATTGGCTGGAAAGTTCTCTGAAACCAACAGAAGGATTTGTATGTGATTACAAATATACTGTTTGTCATTGCAGCTCTACTTCAATGTGAGAGTACTTGTCGTCAACCAATGGAGAGTGTGCTGGAGTGCCTTTGTGTATTTGTGTGTTGCAGTTGTGGGACTGGGACATGTGGATGCGAATGCCAGAGCAGAGGAAAGGTCGAGAGTGCATCATCCCTGACGTGTCGCGCTCCTACCACTTCGGCATCATCGGCCTCAATATGAATGGATATTTTCACGTATGACCCTTTTCTTTCTACCCTAAAAGTGTCTGGGCACCAAAACTGTAAATCGGAGAGACAGAGAGACAACAAACCTGATCGACACAGATGAATCATAAAAAGTTGTGACCTGAGGAGGTCCTGTTGTACTCCCAAAAGAGCTCTGACTCCTCACGTCTGGAACAAGAGCATCTGAGAGGTCCCGGGGTTTCTGGTACCAGGACCCCCCACATCTGGACCAAGAGCATCTGAGAGGTCCCGGGTTCCTGGTACCAGGACCCCCCACGTCTGGACCAAGAGCATCTGAGAGGTCCCGGGATTCCTGGTACCAGGACCCCCCACGTCTGGACCAAGAGCATCTGAGAGGTCCCGGGGTTTCTGGTACCAGGACCCCTCACGTCTGGACCAAGAGCATCTGAGAGGTCCCGGGGTTCCTGGTACCAGGACCCCCCACGTCTGGACAAAGAGCATCTGAGAGGTCCCCGGGGTTTCTGGTACAAGGACCCCTCACTTCTGGACCAAGAGCATCTGAGAGGTCCTGGGGTTTCTGGTACCAGCACCCCTCACTTCTGGACCAAGAGCCTCTGAGAGGTCCCCGGATTCCTGGTACCAGGACCCCCCCCATGTCTGGGCCAAGAGCATCTGAGAGGTCTCGGGGTTCCTGGTACCAGGACCCCCCACGTCTGGACCAAGAGCATCTGAGAGGTCTCGGGGTTCCTGGTACCAGGACCCCCCACGTCTGGACCAAGAGCATCTGAGAGGTCCCCGGGGTTTCTGGTACCAGGACCCCTCACGTCTGGACCAAGAGCCTCTGAGAGGTCCCCGGGGTTTCTGGTACCAGGACCCCTCACGTCTGGACCAAGAGCCTCTGAGAGGTCCCCGGGGTTTCTGGTACCAGGACCCCTCACGTCTGGACCAAGAGCATCTGAGAGGTCCTTAATGGCTGCAGCAGCGGTCCAGAGCATTTGTGCCTCTGCTGGGACGTTTTATCCTCTGCCTGTATTTTGGGAGTTCAGAGGGGAGAGTTGCTCTGTTCAAATCTCTCGAATTTATACGGGGCTGCGGTCGAACGTTAACACCAACCAGACAACAAAGAAAAACTCCTGCAGTGAATAAAACAGTCTGAAGTGCCATGTTGGTTTCTGAGGAGTAAAGTTTCTTTGTTTTCATCATGTCTTGTCAGTGAAGTGAGAAACTTGTGTACATGCTTCCCAGTGATTGGAAGGAAAAGTAGTTAAACAGAATAAACCTGATGTATTGGCAATTATGGCATCTGACCACTGCTCATAACAGAGTTTCTGAAAATGTGCTGCTCTGATCAATAAAAATCATTGATGCATCTGGAAACAAAAGTATGATACATAACGTTGGGTTTTGTAGTCCTTCAGTGGTCTTCTGTCCTACAGGAAGTCTACTTCAAGAAGCACAAATTCAACACTGTTCCCAATGTGCAACTGAAGAACGTGGAGAGGTGTGTTACCTGCTGGTGTCAGAATGAGCTGTTATTCCTCTGTAGTAGAACTCTGCAGAAAATAACTGGTCTGATTCCATTGTCTTCACAGTCTGAAGAAGGATGCTTATGAAGTTGAAATCCAGAAGTTGCTGAAGTGAGTGAAACTGCATACAGAAAAGTTAGTTAGGACCAGAAACTGTATGTAGGGGTAGTTACGGGGTAGTTGGGGGTGGGTGCTGGGTAGTTGCTGGGTTGTTGTGGGTAGGTGGGTGTAGTTACTGGGTAGGTGGGGGTGGGTGCTGGGTAGTTGGAGGTAGTTACTGGGTAGGTGGAGGTGGGTAGTTGCTGGGTAGGTGGGGGGTGGGTGCTGGGTAGTTGGAGGTAGTTACTGGGTAGGTGAAGGTGGGTGCTGGGTAGGTGAGTGTGGGTAGTTGCTTGGGTAGGTGAGTGTGGGTAGTTGCTGGGTAGGTGGGGGTGGGTAGTTGCTGGGTAGGTGGGGGTGGGGGTGGGTGCTGGGTAGTTGGGGGAATTTGCTGGGTAGGTGGGGGTAATTGGGGGTTTTTGGGTGTGGTGCTGGGTAGGTGGGGGTAGTTGCTGGGTAGGTGGGGTTAATCACTGTGGTTCTGTGACTGTGGTTGCAACACTGCAGTGAGGCAGAGGTGCTGGACCACGCCAAGAACCCCTGTGAGGACTCATTCGTACCGGACTCTGACGGGAAAACCTACGTCATGTTCATAAAGATGGAGTCTGAAACGGACACGTCAACTTGGATTGAACTTGCAAAGGTACAAGGTTTGGTGATGGTGTTGGATGGAACCGCTGGTGCCAGAATCTGAAGTGTTCTTGCTTCGATGTATGACAGTGCCTGCACGTGTGGGACCTGGATGTCCGAGGATACCACCAAGGCCTCTGGAGGCTCTTCAGGAAAAGGAATCACATCTTGGTTGTGGCCGTGCCCATCTCCCCGTACTCGTAAGTCAAGCTTGGACCGTGCGAGTGTATGCAGATAACGTTATTTGTGAGGGTTTGTCTGCTTGTTACTTATTCATCCACCACTGCGTGGAGCTCGTCTGGTCATACTCCTGCACCATGCTCTGATGGACCCACACACCTCAGAGTGCACTCATAGAGGGCTGGACAGTTGAAGCTCAAACCCTGGTCAGAGATAACTCCAGGGTTTGTCACAGTGGCACTAGATATAAGGGTTTTACCATCCAAAGTTCCTAGGTGACTCTAAGGAACCTGAACCATAAACGATGACCTCACGCTGACTAGTTTACTGGTCTCATCTGAACGTTTAGATGCAGGTGAAGACCGTCATATCAAACTGAAGATGCATTCTAAATGGAAGACAGAAAAAGGAATTCCATTTTCCTTGTTTCAGGCCTTTAGAGCAGAGGTTTATGCTATACCTACCGCACGAATGTGCAGGGAGGAGTGAGACCCCAAATGCTTTTTGGTTGGCATTCATTGATTCATTTGAATTCTTCAGTAACCCTCCAGGGGATTGAGCAGGTGCCGTTATCCACAAACTGCAGTGTCTTCAGTGTGGAGTCCTATCTGATCTTTCACCATCGTCTTTCTGTCTTGGTTCCAGAATGAAGAAACCAGCTGCATTGACTCCTATCCACCTGCAGCCCGCTCCCAAAGAAGAGGGGATGCCGGTGGAGCAGATGTAGCCCGAACCATGTGGGCCTGAACAGCTTCATCACACCACCCTCACTCATCTATGTGAACAATGACACTAAAACCAGCTTTGATTGACAGGAAACATCCCAGCTGTCGGCATCCGGCTTCCTGTCTCCATGACGACCGGCTGATCTGTGGTTGTTGTTTGAAGCTGATAAGTCTGTCATTTATTGGTACTACTGAGCGTTTCCATCAGTGCAGACGTTTAAACTTATCTATTTATTTTGATGTTGGAATCTTTGCTTCTCCATGTGCTTTTTCTTTTTCTTTAAAGTTTTACCAAGACCAATGTTTCATAACATTTATCATACTTCATAAATAATGAAATAAGAATGTGTATATACAATTTGATAAATATATTTTTGATGATAAATGTAAAAAGTTGACGTATTTTCTGGGTTAAATATCAGTGAAGATTGAGCTGCTTTTCTACATCTGCTTCATTTCATCACCAGCTCGTCCAGTTTCAGATGTCTTAACTTTGATAGTTAAACATGTTTGTAAAGCTGTGTATGGGCTGGTTTAAGGGGGCGGAGTTGAAGCTTAACCACACCTGAACAGTTCTATTTATTGTTTAAGAACAGCTGCGAAAAACAAGGATCCATCACACATGACCTCTGTAAAGCCTGGACGCCACCTTTGCTCCACCCTTTTGCTTGAAAATGTGAAAGTTGATTGGTTGTGATGCTGCATTTAGGGACTGACCTTGTAATTTCAGTCTCTGCATTTCTCACAAATGAAGGACCTAAACCAGAGATTTGATTTCCTTGTGTAGATGTGGAACTCTGAGGGCAATGGAATTGATGCTGGTTTATACATCTGACCTATGATGTCAGAGATTCAAATAATGGCAGATTTTAAGACTTAAAGAGAAAAAATTATAGTTTAGGTTTTGAGTTTATGGTCAATTATATGCTTAAATATTTTTTAACATTTCTTAAAAGAGTGACTGAACAAATATTCATGTTTGGAACAAAGCTGGAGTTAAGAGGAAACATCAGAGCTGAGATCAAAACAGGAATCTGCTGAGTCAGCAACAGGAAGGATGCTGAAACTATTTTGCAAAGTTCACCAAAGTGGTGATGAAGTTGTTTTGACGGTAGACACATCTTAAATGAGCAAAGTCGTCGCTGATCGTTTAATGGCTTGCGTAATGTTGAGTGTTTTTCTGACAAACCTGTAGTTTTTGTTGTTTTTGTTTTTTTGAAATTGGCAGACGTTTCATTAGAACTGTTGATGTTGAAGATGAAGACGATGTTTCTCCAGAGTTTCTGTTCTGAGATGACCTGATGAAGAGTCGGCCTACCTTTCATTTCATTTAACATCCCAGTAAAAACGTTGGTGCCAGTGAACGTTTGCTTTGTTTGATGACCTCGGTTCTGTGTGACTGACGCCAACAATCTCGACTGTTTTTGTCGTGAGAATGAATAAAACTGTTTTGTACGGATTTATTCCTGCATCCTTTGTCTTTAAGCCGCTCTGCGAGTTGTTTAATGAATTTTTTCTGTCACATTTCTGGGTGGATGTTCTCATCACACACACTCTCAACTCGTTCCTCACCCTCCGTGGGTGGTGTCCCTTCTAAGCTCGGGTCCTCTACCAGATGCCAGGGAGCTTGAGGGTTCTGCGCAGTATCTTTGCTGTTCCTAACACTAGCACTTTTCTGGACTGAGATGTCTGAGGTTGTTCCGGGGATCTGCTGTCAGGTTTAAACGACCTAAAATTTATTAAACACACAATAAGGAAGAAAGACAAAGTCAGTAAGTTTTTCATTCATCATCACGGAGGACGGACAGAGAACTCAGCCTCATCTCAGCTGCTCTTTTGTCTGTCCGCACCCCCCCTCTGGTGGCCTCTTGAGGCTTTTATTGAAAATAAGGAGGTCACAGATGTCATGAAGATAAGCAACTTGTACAAGATATATTCTCTGACGTGTACAACTATCTTATAAGACAAGCAGTATACAGTGCATAAAATAACAATGAGATTGAACAAAGAGTGTGTTAAAGTTTAACCCTATCATTCCCTCCTGGTTTAACACAATCTTTGTTTATTTCACGTCGTCCAAGACCACTTCAGGGGATCTTCAGTCATGGAGTCATTTTTCATGAGAACAAAGACATTTACGCTCAGAGGGGTTTCTATAAGGCCAAAAAAAGAGATATTTAATATCATTATCAGAGTCAAGACCCAAAATCAGATAAATTTGTGCACACGGTCTTCCACGGTGAGATGGCTGTGGTGATCAGTCGGGTCAGCAGTGCACGCAGACATCAGGATGCAACAACAAGCACACAATGTCAGAAATGCTGAAAATACAGCGATGGATACTAGTACAGAAGATTCAAGGTTCGGTACTCGCCACCCGCATCCAGCCAGGAGTCCCACATGGAGGCGTCAACACCAGAGTGCTCCTCAGCACTTTCACCATTCAGGGTCCGCAGCCCTCGTATGGCCTTGGTAAGACTACCGTCTACGGCGTTATCAAAAGTGCAACACTGTTTTCCAAACATGGCACACACACACACACACCTCCCTGTTCTGGAAAGTCATAAGAGACGTGGCAGACAGCTGTCCAAATACAGCCTCGAACCCATTCTGTGTCCAGCTTCCTAATTTCTGAACATTGTAGTAGATGTAGTTTTATTCTGTCTTCATTTTTGTTTAACGTGCACCAAACAGAGGACTCAAATCCTGCTGCTATCTGGTCTACAAATTTATACTCATCTGACACCTCGTGGAAATCTGATGACATCAATGTATGTGGGGTCGTTGTCAGAGGCCCAAGTGGAGCTGCTGGATCTCTTGGTTCTCCGAAGGCTTCTTGATGTTACGGCAGACAGTCGTCAGTTCTTCAGCTGAGATATCAGGATTCACTGAAACAGGAAGCAACAGGGTGACTACAACAACACAAACTCAGGATGAGGAATAAGTCACCATCCAGCATCCTGCAGCATTTCTTACCCGTTTGGTGTCATTTCGATTGAATTTTTATCTCCTCTACTTGGTCAGGTGTCATAAAATGCTTCACTGACTTTCGGGTTTATTCAGACTCTAAATGTCTGAATCCACCTATTATCAGACTTTGGCTCACCTTTCCTATCGGAGTTTTCAATCCAAGTGACCTCTGACCCCTTCCCTCCTGTTGAGACATGATCATCATCATGGCTCACACAGCAGCCCATTGGTACAGATGTTTTTGTTTTTTGTTTTTTTTTCTTCTTTCTTCTTCCATCCAGAAATCTGAAACCAAACCAAGATCTTCTGTCTTTATGAACGGGGACAGAGAAAACGGTGTTCTGGATGTCCACCACTGTTCCTGATGTCCACTACTGTTCCTGATGTCCACTACTGTTCCTGATGTCCACCACTGTTCCTGATGTCCACTACTGTTCCTGATGTCCACCACTGTTCCTGATGTCCACCACTGTGAAGACAGATGAAGCGTTGAAATGTTGTTTTGTTCTGTCACAGAGTTCCTTCACTCTGCGTCGCAGCTGCATTTTATCTGGATCCAAAACATCACCGTCATACTGGGGGTCCCAGTCACCTCCGACATGACGCCAGTCACTGCCCAGAGCAGTTATCCAAACCCGCTGGACCTCTCCATCATCAAGGTGGCAGGACCGTCCGAGGTCCTCCACGTCACGGACAGATCCCTCCACATCCTCCCCATGGGAGGATGTGGAGGGATCTGCAGTGTGTTAGGATTTGCAGCTTCAATGAGAGGAACAGTGTCAGCGGCTGGCAAAGAAGTAGGTGTGTTTTTCAGTTCAAGATTAGGAGGCGGTAACAGTGGATAGTTTGGGATACTGTGAGAAAGAATTCTGTTATCGTCGTCCGTTTTTTTTATCTTTCTGTCTTCTCTGTAAGGCCCCGTCTCATCTGCTTTGTAAAACATGACCTCAGGTTTTTTTCTGTCTACAGTCCCCCTCCCTTCTCCTTGTTCACGCCTCGTCGCCTCGTTCAACCATATCTGGCTTTCTGCAAACCACGTTTTCGCATCTTCTTGGTGTTCTGTTTTGTGTCAATAGTTATCTTATCCTGCAGTTCAACTATTTTCTGTGAGTTTAGAGTTCCCTTAAAATCATATTTACTGATCCACAGGTTAAGGTATTTTATTGACTTCGGATCTTTTTTCTGCATGTATTTCCAGTCCTCACAAACCAATCCTTTTTTATGGTCGATTTTACTGATCCATTTCCCCATTTTGTTTTATTTTTTTTAATTTTAGATGTTTTTAGTCCAGGTCGGTCTCAATACCTAGGGTTGTGAGTGGGTGAATTTCACCCCCTCCCTCCGCGGCACCAGCGTTAGCTGGCGGAGCCCGCCGTCGGGTTTTAAAGACTGCAAGTGGCACTCTTCCGGGGTATAATGTGTGAAATGGCGTACACCCCTGGCGATGGTATGACCCAATTTGTCAATTAGCCTGGGGTGTGTCTATTTAAGCGGCTGAAACCAGTCTGTTAGGGGAAGGAGGAGAGAGAGGAGTGAAATGCTTGATGTGAGGCCTGTTTGGACAGTATTTTATTGATTCTGTAAACTGAAGTAAGAAAATAAATCACCAACAGTACTACTGGAGAAGTTTCGTCCTTTTCATGCACGTTCCTGGATTACTTGCAAGCGGTTGGACTATCTCCTCTTGGTGGACAAAGCAAGATGGCTTTGTCACAAGGGTATTCTAACACCTGGATTTTTTGTCAGTAGGACAGCAGTTAAATCACCAGAAGTGGTAATCCTTGCTTCTACTTGACTTGCAAGCGAAGGATTCTTGCCTCTGCTTCCACAACAGGTTGCTGTTTACATTCCTACTGGTTTACATGAGACAAAATACCTGCTGGTTTTGTATCTCCAGTCACACTCACAATCACTCAACACAGAAATGACATCGCTTTACCCACAGACTTTATTTTTCCGTTGTCTATTTTTCTCTTTTTACCGTCAGTATCTAGAATTTTCACGTATTTTCTCACGGACTTTATCGGACTTTGGCGCCCCTCTTTTACCGTCAGAAATAAAATGAGTCAGAGTCAGAGTCAGAGTCAAGTTTATTGTCAATTCTACCACATGTGAGATACATACAGAGAATCGAAATTGCGTTACCCTCAAACCCTCGGTGCTGCACAATAAATACATTTTAAACACAAAGTGCAAGTTAAAAAGAGACAAGAAACAAGTTGTGACATGACAACAACAGTTTTTCGGTTTGTTTAAAGTGACCTGGTGCAAAGCAGGCGGTCCAGTTCTGCCAAATACAGATACTGAGATCAGAGTGAGTGAGGGGGGGCAAGGCGGGGAAACGGTGGAAGAGAAGGGAGAGTGTTAAGTGTCCTGACAGCCTGGTGGACGAAGCTGTCCTTCAGTCGGCTGGTTCTGGCTCGGAGGGTCCGCAGCCTCCTCCCTGAAGGCAGCAGACTGAAGAGGCTGTGTGACGGGTGGGTGGGGTCTCTCACAATGCTGAGGGCTTTGCGAGTCAGACGGCTGCTGTAATGTCCTGAAGTGAGGGGAGAGAGACACCAACGATCTTCTCAGCTGCTCTCACGACGCGTTGGAGAGACTTGCGGCAGGTTGCGGTGCAGGATCCGTACCACACGGTGATGCAGCTGGTCAGGATGCTCTCGATGGTGCCTCTGTAGAAGGTGTACCTGATGGGGGCCGGGGCTCTGGCTCTTCGCAGTTTGCGGAGGAAGTAGAGGCGCTGCTGTGCCTTCTTGGCGAGTGATGCGGTGTTAACAGTCCAGGAGAGGTCCTCTGAGATGTGGACACCCAGGAACTTGGTGCTGCTCACCCTCTCCACAGCAGCACCGTTGATGTTCAGAGGAGCATGCTGGGGTGTGTTGTCTCCTGAAGTCAGCAACAATCTCCTTGGTCTTCTCCACGTTCAGGGAGAGATTGTTGTCTGCACCACTCTGCCAGGCGGCTCACTTCGCTTCTGTAGTTGACTCATCATTGTTGTTGATGAGACCCACCACAGTCGTGTCGTCCGCAAACTTTACGAAGAGGTTGGAGCTGTGAATCGGTGTGCAGTCGTGGGTCAGCAGGGTGAAGAGGAGGGGGCTCAGCACACATCCCTGGGGGGCCCCTGTGCTCAGTGTGATGGTGCTGGATGTGTTGCCTGCCGACCCGTACTGCCTGTGGTCTCCCAGTCAGGAAGTCCAACAGCCAGTTGCACAGCGAGGTGCTGATCCCCAGATGGTCAGTTTGTGAACGAGCTGCTGGGGGATGATGGTGTTGAATGCTGAACTGAAGTCGATGAAAAGCATTCTTACATAAGCGTTTCTGGTGTCCATATGTGTGAGGGCTGTGTGGAGGGCAGTGGAAGATGGCGTCGTCAGTGGACCGGTTGGAGCGATATGCGAACTGGTAGGGGTCCAGAGAGGGGGGGAGAGCAGCCTTGATGTGATGCATGACTAGCCGTTCAAAGCACTTCA
>CM026206.1:52500-100862 GCA_014839995.1 Xenentodon cancila
GCTGGATTTGGGTGAGGAGCATGGTGAGGAGCTTCCTTGTCTTAACATCTGTGGTCTGTATCTCTTCCTTTGGCCACCTTATTATTCCTGCAGGGTATCTGATCACTGGCAGGGCGTAGCTGTGTATTGCCCGGGACTTGTTCTTGCCATTGAGCTGGCTTCTTAGGACCTGCCTTACTCGCTGGAGGTATTTGGCTGTTGCCATTTTCCTTGTAGCCCCTTCGAGGTTACCATTTGCCTGTGGTATTCCAAGGTACTTGTAACTGTCCTCAATGTCTGCTATTGTTCCTTCTGGGACTGAGACCCCTTCTGTGTGGACTACCTTGCCTCTTTTTGTCACCATCCTCCTACATTTCTCAAGCCCGAATGACATCCCGATGTCTGAGCTGTAGATCCTGGTGGTGTGGATCAGGGAGTCTATGTCCCGCTCGTTCTTAGCGTACAGCTTGATGTCATCCATGTAGAGGAGGTGACTGATCGTAGCTCCATTCCTGAGGCGGTATCCGTAGCCAGTCTGTTGATTATTTGGCTTAGGGGGTTCAGACCTATGCAGAACAGCAGTGGGGACAGCGCATCTCCTGGTATATGCCACATTCTGATGGACACTTGGGCAAGTGGCTTGCCATTTGCCTCGAGAGTGGTTTTCCACAGGCCCATCGAGTTTGCAATGAAGGCCCTTAGAGTTCTGTTGATCTTGTACATCTGCAAGCACTCAGTGATCCATGTGTGTGGCATCGAGTCATAGGCTTTCTTGTAATCAATCCAGGCAGTGCACAGGTTGTATTTCGGGACTGCAGTCTTGGGCGACTGTTCTGTCAACCAGGAGTTGGTGTTTGGCTCCTCTGGTATCTCTGCCTATGCCCTTCTGTGCTTTGCTCATGTATTGCTCCATGTGCCTGCTTATCTTAGTCGCAATGATGCCTGACAGGAGCTTCCATGTTGTGGAGAGGCAGGTTATTGGTCGGTAGTTAGATGGGGCTGCACCCTTTGTGGGATCCTTCAGGATCAGGATCGTTCGCCCTTCGGTTAGCCATTCTGGGTGAGTCCCATCTCTTAGCAGCTGGTTCATTTGTGCTGCCAGGCGCTCATGGAGTGCTGTGAGTTTCTTTAGCCAGTAGGCCTGGATCATGTCTGGGCCCGGTTGCTGTCCAGTTTTTCATACCTGAGACTCTTTCTTGGATGTCTGCCACTGTGATGGTGACTGGTTTCTGCTCAGGGAGGTTGCTGTGCTCCTCTCTTAGGGAGACTAGCCATTGAACACTGCTGTTATGTGCTGCATCCTTCTCCCATATGCTCTTCCAGTACCTCTCAGTTTCCAGCCTTGGTGGGTCTGCTCTGCTGTTATTACCCTGCCATTGAGCATACACTTTCGCAGGTTGAGTTGCGAACAGCCTGTTTATTCGTCTGGCTTCATTGTCTCTAGTGTATCTCTTTAGGCGGCTAGCCAAGGCTTGGAGCCTTTGTTTGGCAGTTTCGAGTGCTTCAGGTATGGGTATCTGGTTGTACCTCTTGGGTACTGGTCTTTTCATTGCACCTTTCAGGGCTCCTGTCAATTGACTCACTTCTCTCCGTGCCACCTTGATTTTTACCTCCATGGTGGGTCATGTTTCTCATGGTTCCCATGGTTGCTCTTATAGCCAAGCATCTCCAGGATCACTGCTGCTGAAGTGTATATCAGCTCATTGGTCTCAGTGATTGTTGTGGTAGGGATCGCTGTCAGTGCTGCATTCACATTGTCCATGAGACTTTCAGATGGTGCTTCACTTGGTCTTGGTAATCGCTGCCGGGGTTGTCTTGTGTTCAGTCTCGCCATGATCTTATCTTTCAGGTCCTTCACTGCTTCGCTCAGCGTTATTGGGGCTTGGTACCCAATCTCTGGAGGGGCAGGTTGTGTAACCTCCCCTCTGACCTGGTGTCCTGGTTCCCCCATGCAGGTATTCACCTTGCATTTGTGTTGTTGCCGTTTGTGGATGACTACTAGTTGTTTCGCTGTCAACTGTGACCGTGGGTTTCTTTTTTTTATTTATTTATTTTTTTTCCTTCCCTTTCTTGTCAGTGTGGACATCGTGCACACGCTGTATGTACGATGCACACCGAAATTAGTCTCTGCTTTTAACCCATCAACTAGTTTCACTAGTGAGCAGTGGGGCTGCTAGCAGGGCAGCGCCCCGGGGAGCAATTGGGAGTTGCTCAGGGGCTCCCAGTGATTTACCATTGTGGGCAGCCCTGGGCTTGAACCTGGGTCCTCCACGCCCAAGCCCACCACTGTAACCACTAGGCCACCACTCCCCCCTTTCGAAGTAACCATTGTGCCCACATTCTCTGCATGTAACCCCTCTGACTAGGGTTACTTGAGTAGTAGCATTCCAGCGAGCCTTGTTGTCGCATCTCGTCCATTTCCGCCTTGTTCCAGCAGCCCACTTCTCATCAAGGTGCTCTGGTTCCCCAGCACCTGACGCAGACCTTGTTTGGCCGGGCGACGTCTGTTTCATTGTCTCTCATCATGGTATGAGGTAGGCGGTAGTAGCGTGAGGGGTCCAAGGACCCGTACTGGGTGCTGTTCATAGCTCATGTTCCCCCCGGGAATATATATATATATATATATATATATATATATATACACATACATACATCGCATACACATCACAATACATACATTATTTATTTGTTCATACATAAACCCATGCAGCTCATATATAGACATACACACATGTACACAATATATATAATAATAAAAATAAATAATTTCTCGTTCTCATGTTCTGATGCGTTCTTTGTTCATTTCTTCCTTTCTTTTGTCCTGTCCTTGAAGGGCTGCAGTTGTCCACCTGAGCACTAGAGGACAGTGTAGAACCGCAGCGAGTCTTGGCCTCCATTGTTGTCCTGGAGCTTCAGCAGGTGATGAAGCCCAGTGGAGGACTGTTCTCTTTGTTTGCTGAGAAACAAAACAAATGCTGACCTAATTTTTTTTATTGCTTTTTTGATTTGCTCTGTTTTTTGGAGTTTTTTTTTCTTGAATGTGATGTGTGATTTGTTCTTCCTTGTTTTTTTTTTGTGTCATCACTTCACTACAGTTGAAGTCTATTTTAGCTGCACTGCAGATAAGACAAGAGAAACACAACGGAAACCCAGCCCCCACTAAACCACGTCCTTGGATGGCTGAGTCCATGTCAATCGACATCTTTCTCACTTATATCACTTTAATGGGCTCATGGTGTTTTATGACAAGCTCCCCTAAAACCGTCATTAACCCGACGCTTCTGTTTCTCTGTAGGAGAAGAACCGGTCAGCTTTGTTCGCCGGGAAACCTTTAATAATGTCTGCCTGTATGCAAGCACACGTGCACAAATGCACACTCCAAAATCACAACATGAAGAAATAGAAATGTGCTCTTTCATTCTTTCTGATAAAAGCAGTGATGAGCTGCAGAGAGACGGAGAAGGCCAAACCCAGGAGTCCTAATGAGGTCGGTGAGATTGAGTATCATCAGCAGGCCTCCAGGGCAGCTGTTACATGGATGCCCTCTGAACCCGCTTCAGCACTCATTCATCCTCCAAACCTGATTTTCAGGCTGATATTATGTCCTCCAGGAAGTGCTTGGCCAGTGTGCTGGTGGTCATGCGCATTCACAGCTTTGAGATTCCTTTTGGAGCTTCACCGTTGAGATGTAGATTGATCTCTCACTGCAACAGCAGGAATGCATTTGACACATGAAAACCTCTTGTACCAACCAATGTGTTTCTGGTTTGTGCATATTTTCTTTGTCTTGAAGGTTTTCAAATGCTTTAGTCAGCCACTCTAACCATGTCCATTAGTCATCAGTACTGTCACCAGGCACCACTAACCATGAGAGTTTTCCTGATGAAGTGAAGTGGTTGGTACTGCAGTTGACTCTTGAGGGACACTGGTGGTCAACATCAGACTGCATTCGAAGGTCATATCTGAGCAATCAGGTGGTCAGACAATCAGCTGTCCTGTTCTCCAATCTGACTTGTTGTCTCTCATGGTTGTGGACAAATTCTGGTCCATTCTTCTGTCCAATGTTGCTGTTTTTCAGTTCATTGAGGTTTTTGGATATTCACTTCTACACAGCTCGCTGAAGGTCCCACTTCAGCAGGTTCAAGGCTGGACATAGCCCAGGTCATTCCAAAACTTTTTTGTTATTTTATTTTCTATAATTCTCATGTGAATTGATGCTGTATTTAGGATAATTTTCCATCACATATCACATGTCACAGTCATTAGCTGACACCTGCCAGTCATTAGGTGGACCATGAACTCCTTCACAGACTGGTCTGTGGAGGAGTTCATGGTCCACCTAATGACTGGCAGGTGTCCAGCTCCCAGACCATCATTCCTCACCAATGAGCTTGACAGGTTGTAACCTATGAGGTGATAATGATGATGGTGATTGAATACTTTTGCTGGAGGCTTTTGGAGTAATTATGTGTGTCTGTCTGTGCAGCCTGTTAGTTTTATTGAAACATTTTGTTTGTCTCCTGCTGGCTCAATCTCCTGGATTTATGTCCCCACAACAACACAGGTTGTGACAGGTTGATTAAACAAGAAGACTCAAGTCTTAAACTGGTTAATTAGATGTTGACATTCCAGTTTTAAACTAGTTGCATTAAAACTCAGAATCCAATTCAAAATTCTATTACTTGTGCATAAAGCTGTAAAGTACTTGTTGAGCCTTAAGGGACAGGGACTACTTGTGTCAATAGGTAACTTTACATCGCAATCAACAACAAAGACAGGTGGAGTTCCCCAAGGTTCTATCCTAGGACCCCTTCTATTTAACATATACATGCTTCTGCTGGCACTGATTGTAGTCAACATCAGATGTTTCCATAACTATGCAGATGACACACAACTTTACATGACGACGTCCCCATGTGAAAATGAGCCCATACAAGTGTTGAGTAGATGACGAGAAAGAATCAGTGAGTGGATGTGCCATCATTTTTTTCAGCTGAACAAAAAAAAAAACTGAAGTTATTGTTTTTGGACTAAAAAAGCGTTAAAGAGTCAGCACACTGCTTCAGTTATTATTGCTATAAACCACTGAAAAAAAAAGAAGAAAACTGCAGGAATGCTGAAACAACAGATGGATGGATGGATGGATGGATGGATGGATGGATGGATGGATGGATGGATGGATGGATGGGTGGATGGATGGATGGAGGGATAGACGGGTAGGTGGATGGACGGGTGGGTGGATGGATGGATGGATGGATGGACGGATGGATGGACGGGTTTTGGCCTCCATGTAGAGCAGCTGTAGGACGCGAGAGCAAGTGACAGGTCATACGTCCAGTTGAACGTATGTTTATAGTGTGGATTCTCTCTAAACTGTGACACCTCGTAACTGGATGCCACATATCAGATTCCTGAAGCAGCAACATCAGGAAAGACTGACTCCTTCAGCATTTCCAGCTTATTGATTTTTCAGAGGCCCACAGAGTTGGTGGACGAGAACAGATGAAAGTGTAAGCTCATCAAGGTTGGCTGATGTTGAACAAAATGTCTCGTCTGTCCATTTTTCCATCACTTCCGGGCGTGGCCACGCTCTGATGCTGGTCTGATGAGAGCCGTTCATTAGGACTGAAGGCTTTCGTATGCAGTGCTGCTACCTTGCAATCACCTCCGATCTAATTGATGTCAGATTTATTAAAGTTAATGAGCTGGCTGGCCATCTGTTGAGCAGCTGAAGCAACACAGGAGACGATCAGCTGAAGATGCATGAGTAAAACGCTGCAGGGGCAGGTTGTGCTTGTAGAGGAGGTGAAAACCACCGCAGACAAAGAGATCTCCTCCCTTCCTGCAGTTACATCACTCCAGGTTCCCCGCTCTCCCCCTGCATCCCGTTTATGGCCTTCATATTTCAACTATATGGCTCCGTATACTGTGGGTGTATATGTGGTGCATGATTAATTGCCCTCAACTAGCTCTGTATGTCCAATAAATCTTACATTTATTTTACAGACTTCTGGGAGTTTGCGATAGAATTTAATTTGAGGTGGTTCTGCTGCAGGCCAGCCTTTGGTGGTCCAGCTGTTGGCTTTGTTGTGGCGTCGTCCTCCAGTGGACTTTAAAGGTTCAGGGGATCAGTTCCAGATGTGAGTCCACGTTTAAATTCGAGTCTACAGGAAGATGAAGGTCTCAGAGCCAGCAGCTGCTTTCAGGTGACACATGACAAAGTCATTTATCTGTCCAGATAAGAACATATTGAGTCACTTTTTTGTTACAATTTTAACAACTCCTTTGTTAAGGTAAGGATCGTAGTGATCTGCAGCAGAATATATCAAATGTTCCAGGTCATCTTCAGGTTTTATAAAGTTTAGTGTTCACATGTGTATGTAAACACTGGTGCAGAGACTGAGGTCAGAGTGAGTGAGAGGGGGGCAGGGAGGGAAACGGTGGAAGAGCAGGGAGAGTGTTCAGCTTCTTGACGGCCTGGTGGATGAAACTGTCCCTCAGTTGACTGGTTCTGGCCCGGAGGGTCCGCAGCCTCCTCCCTGATGGCAGCAGACTGAAGAGGCTGTGTGACGGGTGGGTGGGGTCTCTCACAATGCTGAGGGCTTTGAAGTCAGGCGGGTCTGTAGATGTCCTGAAGTGAGGGGAGAGAGACACCAACGATCTTCTCAGCTGCTGTCACGACACGTTGGAGAGAGTATGTGATATTGTTTGAATATAAAAGCCTAACCCTAACCCTAAAAGGATGAAGGTGTGGAGAGAAGCTGGAGATGACATCAGCTGCTTCTTTAAACATCACATGCATCAAATCTTGGTGCCCTTCACCTCCTAACAAGTTTCTCTGTCTCTTCACCTCAATCCTCAGTTATTAACAGTATCCCATGAGTGTAATTGTGGTCCATTGTTCTTGTAGTGTGTTGTGCTGGTCTGGCCCTTCTTTTTCTTCTCTGTGCATGTCCTGCGGACCAGAACCCAGACATGATCCAGGCCTACTGGCTAAAGAAACTCACAGCACTCCATGAGCGCCTGGCAGCACAAATGAACCAGCTGCTAAGAGATGGGACTCACCCAGAATGGCTAACCGAAGGGCGAACGATCCTGATCCTGAAGGATCCCACAAAGGGTGCAGCCCCATCTAACTACCGACCAATAACCTGCCTCTCCACAACATGGAAGCTCCTGTCAGGCATCATTGCAACCAAGATAAGCAGGCACATGGAGCAATACATGAGCAAAGCACAGAAGGACATAGGCAGAGATACCAGAGGAGCCAAACACCAACTCCTGGTTGACAGAACACTCGCCCAAGACTGCAAGTCCCGAAATACCAACCTGTGCACTGCCTGGATTCATTACAAGAAAGCCTACGACTCGATGCCACACACATGGATCACTGAGTGCTTGGAGATGTACAAGATCAACAGCACTCTAAGGGCCTTCATTGCAAACTCGATGGGCCTGTGGAAAACCACTCTCGAGGCAAATGGCAAGCCACTTGCACAAGTGTCCATCAGATGTGGCATATACCAAGGAGATGCGCTGTCCCCACTGCTGTTCTGCATAGGTCTGAACCCCCTAAGCCAAATAATCAACAAGACTGGCTACGGATACCGCCTCAGGAATGGAGCTACGATCAGTCACCTCCTCTACATGGATGACATCAAGCTGTACGCTAAGAGCGAGCGGGACATAGACTCCCTGGTCCACATCACCAGGATCTACAGCAACAACATTGGGATGTCATTCGGGCTTGAGAAATGTAGGAGGATGGTGACAAAAAGGGGCAAGGTAGTCCACACAGAAGGGGTGTCAGTCCCAGAAGGAACAATAGCAGACATTGAGGACAGTTACAAGTACCTTGGAATACCACAGGCAAATGGTAACCTCGAAGGGGCTACAAGGAAAATGGCAACAGCCAAATACCTCCAGCGAGTAAGGCAGGTCCTAAGAAGCCAGCTCAATGGCAAGAACAAGTCCCGGGCAATAAACAGCTACGCCCTGCCAGTGATCAGATACCCTGCAGGAATAATAAGGTGGCCAAAGGAAGAGATACAGACCACAGATGTTAAGACAAGGAAGCTCCTCACCATGCATGGTGGGTTCCACCCCAAATCCAGCACACTGAGACTGTACGCAAGCCGTAAGGAAGGAGGCCGAGGACTAGTGAGTGTAAAAGCCACTATCCGAAACTGCCAAGCTCCATCAGTACATCAAGGACAAGGCCCAAACGGATGATGTACTCAGTGAATGCCTCAGACAATGGCAAGGTGAAGAGGTGCTGGAGGAGGAAGCATCATGGGAGGACAAGCCCCTACACGGGATGTACCATCGAACCATACCTGAAGTGGCTGATCTCAAGAAGTCCTACCAATGGCTAGAGAGAGCTGGCCTACAGGACAGCACAGAGGCACTCATCCTGGCTGCACAGGAGCAGGCTCTGAACACCAGAGCAATAGAGGCCCAGATATACCACACCAGACAAGACCCAAGGTGTAGGATGTGCAAAGAAGCACCGGAAACAATCCAGCACATAACTGCAGGGTGTAAGATGCTGGCAGGGAAAGCATACATGGAACGCCATAACCAAGTAGCGGGCATACTCTACAGAAACATCTGTGTGGAGTATGGGCTGGAAACCCCAAGGTCAAAATGGGAAATGACAGAGCAAAGCTCCTGTGGGACTTCCAGATACAGACAGACAGGATGGTGATGGCAAACCAACCAGACATTGTGGTGGTAGACAAAGGGCAGAGGAAAGCCGTGGTGGTGGATGTGGCAATACCAAGTGATGGTAACATCAGGCGAAAGGAACACGAGAAGCTTGAGAAATACCAAGGGCTTAGAGAGAACGCGGTTTTACAAACCTGATTAATATGCTGTTTAAATGACAAATCCTGATCGAATATAACGCCAAGGTTTCGCACAGTTTTACTGGAGGCCATAGCAAGACCATCTAATCCCTTCCTAAGCTGTTTGGGACCACAAACAACAACCTCTGTTTTATCAGAATTTAGTACCAAAAAATTTCTGGACATCCAGTCCTTTATGTCCTTAAGACACATCTGAAGTTTGTCTAATGGTTCTGTTTCATCTGGCTTCATAGACAGATACAGCTGCGTATCATCAGCATAACAATGAAAATGAATGCCGTGGTTCCGGATATTTATAAACTCCCCTTTAAGAGGGAAGAAACCTTGAGCAGGACCTGGCTCATGAGGGGGGACCCTCCTGCCGAAAGCCAGCCGGGTAGAGCAAGAAATAAGAAAGAATAGAGACATAGAGACACCATCAAAAGGTACAAGACAAGATACATTAGTAACTATCATCAGTAGTCCAATTAGACTTCTGTGTGTATGGGTAATATGGATAGACGGTGATCCAAGGGGATGAGGACTGCAGGTCGGAATGTCAGCAAACATCCAACAGACATCCACAGAGACAGGAGAAGGCAGACACTGTGATGGCCAGAGGTGGGACCGCAAGTCAGCAAGCAGCTCCTGAGGCTCTGGTCCGCAGGACAAGAGGAAAAGAAGGGTCAGACAAGCACAACAAACTACAAGAACACTGGACCACAATTATGCTTATGGGATACTGTTAATAACTGAGGGTTGAGGTGAAGAAGAGACAGAGAAGACAAAGAGAAACAGAGGAGGTGAAGGGCACCACTCAGTGGATCATGTTGGTGCCCCCCTGCAGCAGAGGCCTATAGCAGCATATCTACACCGAAGCTGTTTAAAATGAGCTGCTCTAATCTGGTCCTGCAGCTGCAGCTTTGACTACTGGGCCTGACACATTAAGGTACTAAATGTACACTAACTATATGCTTTATTAAACAGAAATGTTTTAAGTTTTGTTTTAAAGGTGGAGGTGGTGTCAGCCTCCTTCACCCAAACTGGAAGTTGGTTCCAGAGTGATGGTGCCTGATAACAGAAAGCCCGTCCTCCAAATCTACATTTCGATACTCTTGGAACTACGAGTCAACCTGCACCCTGAGAATGGAGAGCTCTGTTAGGAACGTACGGTTCTATAAGGTCTTGCAAATATCGCGGCGCTAGGCCATTTTGGACTTTATATGCAAGTAATAAAATTTTGAATTGGATTCTAAATTTTACAGGGAGCCAATGGAGGGAAGCTAAAACTGGAGAGACGTGTTCTCTCTTGTTGGTTCCTGTCAGCACTCGCGCTGCTGCATTTTGGATCAGCTGGAGGCTGTTCAGAGAATTACTTGGACATCCAGCCAACAACACGTTACAGTAATCTAGTCTAGTTTTCCAGCATCACTCTGGGAGAGGATGCTCCTGATCTCTGTGATATTACAGACGTGGAAAAACGCAGTTTTACAAACCTGATTAATATGCTGTTAAAATGACAAATCCTGATCAAAATAACTCCAAGGTTTCTCACAGTTTTACTGGAGGCCATCACAACACCATCTAATCCCTTCCTAAGCTGTTTGGACCACAAACAACAACCTCTGTTTTATCAAAACTTAGGAGCAAAACATTAGTGGACATCCAGTCCTTGATGTCCTGAAGACACATCTGAAGTTTGTCTGATGGTTCTGTTTCATCTTCATAGACAGATACAGCTGCGTATCATCAGCATAACAATGAAAATTAATGCCGTGGTTCCGGATAATACTTCCTAAGGGCTGCATGTATAAACTGAACAAGATTGGCCCTAGCACTGAACCCTGCGGGACACCGTAGCAGACCGTTGTCTGTACGGAAGAAACCTCATGAACAAACTGGAATCTATCAGACAGATATGATTTAAACCAATCTAGAGCTGTCCCTTTAATCCCAACAACATACTCTAGCCTCTGCAGTAAAATGCTGTGAGCTATAGTATCAAAAGCACCGCCGAGGTCCAGCAGAACAGGTATGGACACTAACCCATTATCTGAGGCCATAAGAAGGTCATTTGAGACTCGAACCAGTGCTGTTTCTGTGGAATGATGCATTCTTAACCCTGACTGAAAAACTTCAAAAAGATCATTTCTATACAAATGGTCACACAGCTGGCTTGCAACTACCCTTTCCAGAATTTTAGAGATAAATGGAAGGTTGGAAATTGGTCTATAGTTAGCTAAAATGTCTGGGGCAAGAGAGGGTTTTTTTAAGTAATGGTTTGATTACTGCGACTTTAAAAGCCTGTGGCACATATCCCAAGACTAGGGACAAGTATTTTTGCACCAATAGGAGAGAAAACATTTTTAAGTAGTCGAGTTGGGATTGGGTCTAACAGACACGTGGATGATTTAGATCCATTGACGACTGACGTCAGCTCAGAGAGGTCAACAAGAACAAAACAGTCTAGAGTCAGGTCAGAGCATAAGGGAGTCGCCAAAGTTGAAGAAATGCCCACAGCCACTGCCGGGAGGGCCTGGCCGATTTCCTCTCTTCTGACAAATTTATTGCTAAAGAAGCTCATAAAGTCTTCACTACTGAGAGCTGCAGGGATGCACGGCTCAACAGAGTTGTGGCTCTTTGTCAGCCTGGCTCCAGCGCTGAACAGAAAACGCGGGTTATTTTTATTATCCTCTATTAACACTGAATAATAGAGAACCACTTTCTTTCCATTTTACGCACGTTCTGTTTTAACATACGAATATGTGAGTTAAACCAGGGAGTTAAGCTCCTACGGTTAGAGACCCTCTTTCTCAAAGGAGCAACTACATCTAAAGCTGAGTGCAACACATCTGCAGTGCTACCGACAAGGAAATCCACGTCTGCAGAGGTAGAACCGAGGTCACAGCCCTCAACTGCTTCACTATGTTCCACTGTATGAAGATAAAGAGAGATGGCCTCCCTAAATTTAGTAATAGCTTTATCGGATAGACATCTGCTAAAGTAATTCCTCCTATTATGTGTAACATTGACAATGTTGAATTCAAACATTAAATAGTGGTCAGATAGGAGGGAGTTTACATGTGACACTAACAGATTATCAGGTTCTACACCGTAGACGAGGACCAGATCAAGAGTATGATTAAGACAATGCGTCGGTTCGTTAACTTTTTGTAAAATCCCCATCGATTCTAGAAGAGAATCAAAAGCCAACTTAAGACTGTCGTTGTCAACATCCATATGAATGTTAAAGTCGCCCACTATGATGACTTTATCTGTACTGATCAATAAACCAGATCAGAAATCTGAGAACTCAGACAGAAACTCCAGATAAGCTCCAGCAGGAGGCCGGTAAACTACCACTAACAAAACTGGCTTCTCTGATTTCCAGCTCGGCAGTTTTAAACTAAGCGTGAGGCTTTCAAACGTATTATAATCGCATTTAGGTTTGGATTTTATTGTAAGACTGGAGTCGTAGATCGCCGCTACTCCTCCACCTCGACCTGTGATTCGAGGAATATGATAATTAAAGTAACCGGACGGCGTCGATTCATTTAAACTAACAAACTCTTCCTCTTGGAGCCACGTTTCTGTTAAGCAGAAAATGTCACTCCGGGTCTCAGTAATTAGATCGTTTACTAATAGAGACTTGGAGCTTAAAGATCGTATATTTAGTAATCCGCATCTAATTGTTTGGTCTTTAGTTCGCACTAAATGCGTATTTGTTTTTATTTTTACGAGGTTATTTTGGTTAACGCCTCTATTACGTCGCACTTGGTAAACATTTGGAGGACGGGGAATCGATACTAAATCTATTTTACTTGGCACCTCGTTAGAATCTCCAATTACATCATTTACTTCTACCTTTTTATTGGCAGGCGATAGTCCTCGAGAAGCAGCAGAGAAGCGTGTAAGACTGCAGCTCTGCATCCCGGTCTGGACCCTGGATTGTCAGGGGGAGGAGCTAATAATATCAGCCAGATTTCTAGAGATGAGAGCTGCACCATCCCGGGTGGGATGAATGCCGTCTCTTCTAAGCAGACCAGGCTTTCCCCAAAACGTCTTCCAATTGTCAATAAAGGCCACGTCGTTTTATACACACACTCACACACACATATACACACACACATACTGACTGTGTCTGTGCCTCGTGGCGTCCAGACTAGGTTCCTCCTGGTCAGACCGCCATCACAGATGTAATAGAGACTGACCTTTGCAGCTGCAGCTGAGAATGAACACGTACAGCAACTGCAACCCCCCCATCAATGATTTAAGTAATTCCTGAGTGGACTGTGGCCTTCATACTGCAAACACACGTGTGTGCTGACATTTATACCCACTCATGTGCTGACCCATATTCACTGACTTCAGCAGATCAGCTTCCAATCAGCTGCACACCTGCTGTTTGACCTTTCTTTAGTCTTCACAGGGCCTGATTGATCATCCACCACCTTTTATTTCTGTACACGGACACTAAGGACTTCCTCTCAGATCTTCTTTACGTCACTTGTTATGAGTGACATCAGGAACGGTGTACATAGACTGTACGATAACGCCCTCTCGTGTCGTAGCTTTGACCTGATGTGGCACGATGTATGTTGTGTCATCAGCTTGTGGAGCAGTAAATAAGCAAGAAGTGATAATGAACTGCTCTGTATTCCGTAGTCCGTCGCCCATGGTCCGTAGTCCGTCGCCCATGGTCCGTCGTCCGTGGCCTGTGGTTCGTCGTCCGTCGGCCCTCGCCCCTCGCCCCCTGCCCATGATTTATGATTCTTTCACGGCAGCCAAAATCGTGTGGTAGGTAGGAGCATTCAGGTGGAGTACATGTTCTGTAGATGATGTAACCTGAAAGAGATCAAAGTAGTAGTAGGGGAGAGTGTAACCAGAGCAAACATACATCAGGCGTCTTAATGCAGAAATGAGTTTCAGTATACACAGTAATTTTAAGACTAAAGACTAAATCATTCTCATAAGAGATCATTGCAAGTGTGTGGGACAGCAGAATCATTTAATTCAGTTTTATTTATATAGCGTCTATTACAACACAAGTTGTCTCCAGAGACCAGAACATGACCCCCGATCAATTATTACATAAAGAGCAGGTAAAAACTTCCCTCTAAGAGAGAAGAAACCTGGACCAGGACCTGGATCATAAAGGGGGACCCTACTGCTGAAGATCAGCCGGTAGATCAGGAAGTAGAGAGAAGAGACACACCGTCAAAGGTACCAAAGACCAGATCCATCAGTATAATTATCCATCAGCAGCAGAACAAAAACTTTTGTGTATATATGTGATATATGGATAGTTGGTGATCCACATAGACGAGGACTGCAGGTCAGGATGTCAGCAGCTGTCCAACAGACATCCATACAGATAGGTGGAGGTAAACACTGTACTAAAGAAACCTCATGAACATGAACTGGAATCAGACATATGATTTAAACCAATCTAGAGCTGTCCCTTTAATCCCAACAACATATTCTAGTCTCTGCAGTAAAATGCTGTGATAACAGAATCCTAAGTGCTGCAGTGTGGACAGCTCATCATTCAGATGAAAATCTGAGCTTTTACTGGTCTGTGGTGATTGGATGAGATCAGGTCATCAGTTAGACACAAGTTAATCAGGTTTAATAGCAGTCAAAGTGGCCAATGATCAAGAAGGGGCTTGTAGGAGCATAAATGTGGACAGACGAGTGGAGATGGAGAAGAGGAGTAAAACATGGCAAGATTGTTGTCTATGACATCCATTCTCTTGTGACATGAGAAGGAGGCTGGTATCTGGAAACTGTCAGTATGTTCTTTTATCAGTGGTTGAATTCCCAAAAAAGTAACTGACCATGACACTTGGGACAGTCTGGCCAACGAGATAAGCAACGACCCTTCTCACACTCCTTTCACCGATTCAAACCTCTGAACCTTCAGTTTACTTTAATCAAATGGACTGAGTTTCAATATTTGTGAAACCTAGTCAGCATACACGTCACAGGCGGAAAGTTTTTCAGAAGGCTTTCTGGTAGTGGGCCTTAAAGAATTCTAGAGGAAGAACAAGCAAATAATACTATAGCAGACTGTCAAAAGAACATAACAGGTTATATTAAAAAAAAAAAATAAAAAAAAATACATATGTCCAACAATCCAGCCATCATGTTCCTTTTATCCAGGTTCAGGCTGTGGAGGCAGCAGCCTAGTCAGAAATCCAGGCCAACATGGATGGACCCAACATCCAAACCTCCAGCTTCAAGCTACCATAGCACTAGGGTCTGGTGCCATCACATTCACTTAAAACTGTCTGTGGTCACGTTCAGAGTCCGATGTTACGCGTGACATCAGCATGGTTGTGTGAGAAGCCAGGCATTGGCTGTGTCAGTTGTCAATCAATAGTCAACACTTCCAAGTTGATATAAGTTAGTGGTTTCATATAATTTGTTTCTGAAGACTTGCTGCAAAACCAATTACTCTTTGCAGTTTTATTTGCAGGAGAAAAAGATGCCCAGTAAACATCCCCCTGTGCAGGTGTCATGGATGCAAATTATAACTAGAAACTCAAGCGGACGACTTCTGGTCAAGTCAGGGAGAAAAAGCCTGTAGACGTTCACAAACATGAGGGAGCCTTTATCCGGACAGCCAGATGCGCCAAAGAGGAGCTTCAGTAACTCATGAACCAGGGTGGTGACCCCTCCACTTCTGTTGCTTTCTGCTCTCACTTAGAAAAACAAGTTGACTGTTAAAGCAGGCGTCTTACCATTTTCATTTAACTGCGTTTCTGTTAACGTCAAGATTATGCTCAGTTATCGATTAAAATGTCCTGACGAAGATTTGATGTTTAACGGAAGCAGTTTAAGTAGCTGCTGGTATTTTTGGGGGAAAGTTAAGATTGAGGAGGAATAAGTGTTAACGCTTATATTCCATTTCTAATCCGGTCATCTTTTCTTTCTGTGACCTTATAGCACAGAGACTTTACAATGTCCTCCCACAGGGGCCAGGCTTTTCACGTTAGGAGTCACTGCCGCTAGCCTTACGGCTGGACCGGGACGTGCCAGTTTGTTTCTGGAACGTTCCAAACAGCCTCATCATCCTTGATATGCTGAGGAGACATAATGATTTATTGTGAGTGGTTGGATGATGGAGGTCATGAGGAGAAAAATATGAGAGTTGGACACCGTGAATTCTGACAACTGATTTTTTTTTGTTAAATAAATACCCATGTTTGGAACTTCTGCCACCTCTGTCTCCTGCATCTGGGTCCTAGATGCCCCGCCCAGGACTCTGCTGTTCGTGCTCCAGCCCGGCCCTATGGTCAGATCCCTCAACTCTCTTGCCAGTCATCCCGGCCGTCTGAACTCTGGCTGTGTGTTGGTGAATGTCATCTGGTCCATCTTTCAGAAGAGACGAAAGAAAGAATCCTGCTGGAACGGTCGACAGTTAAAAAGTTCAAATAACAAAAGTGGAGTGAAGCAATTAAGAGCTTTAAAAACAATTAACTTTTTTGTCCGGGGTGGATTTTAGGACCCAAGCATAGTACAAATGTCATGTAGAGTTTAGAAAAGTCTTTGACAGGATGGTTCTTTGACTAGAACCAGACAACAGTCCTTTGGAGCCTTGCGGAACCAACTGCAACCAGTACGTTAGTAACTCCAGAGCCGGCACTCTACTCCTGTGAGTGTTTGGCACATGACAAGGCCTCAGTGCGGCTTAAATCCTGGCTGATGAGCAGTGAGGAGCTGCAGCTGGGACCAACAGGTGGGGGACATGAAGCAGAAGAGATGGTGTGGCAGGGAGGTGAGTGGACTCACTCGCCACAGCACGAGACCCCCGGGCAGAGTTATAAGTTTAAGTCAATATGAGCAAACCAGGAGCAGTAGAGAGTGCAGAGTTGGGGTAATGTGGGTGAATCTGAGTACTGAGTCACAATGTTTTCAGAGTCAGAGTCAGAGTCAAGTTTATTGTCAATTCTACCACATGTGAGATACATACAGAGAATCGAAATTGCGTTACCCTCAAACCCTCGGTGCTACACAATAAATACATTTTAAACACAAAGTGCAGGTTAAAAAGAGACAAGAAACAAGTTGTGACATGACAACAACAGTTTTTCGGTTTGTTTAAAGTGACATGGTGCAAAGCAAGCGGTCCAGTTCTGCCAAAATACAGATACTGAGATCAGAGTGAGTGAGGGGGGGGCAAGGCGGGAAACGGTGGAAGAGAAGGGAGAGTGTTAAGTGTCCTGACAGCCTGGTGGACGAAGCTGTCCTTCAGTCGGCTGGTTCTGGCTCGGAGGGTCCGCAGCCTCCTCCCTGAAGGCAGCAGACTGAAGAGGCTGTGTGACGGGTGGGTGGGGTCTCTCACAATGCTGAGGGCTTTGCGAGTCAGACGGCTGCTGTAAATGTCCTGAAGTGAGGGGAGAGAGACACCAACGATCTTCTCAGCTGCTCTCACGACGCGTTGGAGAGATTTGCGGCAGGTTGCGGTGCAGGATCCGTACCACACGGTGATGCAGCTGGTCAGGATGCTCTCGATGGTGCCTCTGTAGAAGGTGTACCTGATGGGGGCCGGGGCTCTGGCTCTTCGCAGTTTGCGGAGGAAGTAGAGGCGCTGCTGTGCCTTCTTGGCGAGTGATGCGGTGTTAACAGTCCAGGAGAGGTCCTCTGAGATGTGGACACCCAGGAACTTGGTGCTGCTCACCCTCTCCACAGCAGCACCGTTGATGGTCAGAGGAGCATGCTGGGTGTGTTGTCTCCTGAAGTCAACAACAATCTCCTTGGTCTTCTCCACGTTCAGGGAGAGATTGTTGTCGCTGCACCACTCAGCCAGGCGGCTCACTTCGCTTCTGTAGTTTGACTCATCGTTGTTGTTGATGAGACCCACCACAGTCGTGTCGTCCGCAAACTTTACGAAGAGGTTGGAGCTGTGAATCGGTGTGCAGTCGTGGGTCAGCAGGGTGAAGAGGAGGGGGCTCAGCACACATCCCTGGGGGGCCCCTGTGCTCAGTGTGATGGTGCTGGATGTGTTGCTGCCGACCCGTACTGCCTGTGGTCTCCCAGTCAGGAAGTCCAACAGCCAGTTGCACATTGAGGTGCTGATCCCCAGCTGGTCCAGTTTGCGAACGAGCTGCTGGGGGATGATGGTGTTGAATGCTGAACTGAAGTCGATGAAAAGCATTCTTACATAAGCGTTTCTGGTGTCCATATGTGTGAGGGCTGTGTGGAGGGCAGTGGAGATGGCGTCGTCAGTGGACCGGTTGGAGCGATATGCGAACTGGTAGGGGTCCAGAGAGGGGGGGAGAGCAGCCTTGATGTGATGCATGACTAGCCGTTCAAAGCACTTCATGATGATGGGAGTCAGTGCGACTGGACGGTAGTCGTTGGAGCAGGAGGGAGATGACCGTTTTGGGACCGGACGGATGCTGGTGGCTTTGAAGCACGTGGGAACCACCGCCTGACTCAGTGACATGTTAAAGATGTCTGTGAAGACATCCGTGAGTTCTCCTGCACAGTCTCTCAGTACACGACCAGGTATGTTGTCAGGACCCGGAGCTTTGCGGGCGTTGATCCTGCTGAGGGATCTCCTCACAATGTCCGGTGACAGCGTCAGCACCTGGTCGCCGGGAGGGGGTGGTGCTTTCTGTGCGGCGATGGTGTTGTGTGCCTCGAAGCGGGCGAAGAATGTGTTCAGCTCATTCAGCAGGGATGTGCTGCTCTCACAGGTCTGCGGTGGGGGCTTGTAGTCCGTAATGGTCTGAATCCCTCGCCACAGGCTCCGTGTGTCCCTGCTGTTGCTGAAACGGCGGGCTATCCTCCTGGAGTACCGTCTCTTAGCCTCCCTGATGCCATGGGACAGGTTGGTCGTAGCTGTCTTTAGACCCACTTTGTCTCCAGCTCTGAAGGCAGCGTTCCGAGCCCTTGATTTTATCCAGACGCTAGGAAAGCAATTCTGAGCAAAGGTTCTACTAAATTTGAATGAACTAGTGCGGCTATTTCTTACTCTTTGGTTTTAATTTGATTTGAGCTCAGAACTAGAACTATTCTGTTGAGTTTGTAAAGTCAATAAATCATTTGACTCACTTGTCAGCTTTCAGTCACTGTGACTGCCGTCCTCCCACTGGAGACTTGACGGTCTGACCCTAATATGAAGTCACCCGAATGAATATTATTGGTGTGAGTTCTGCAGGCGCCCATGAACACTCAGGAGGAAGTGGTTGAGGGCGTTTCAGCAGCCATATGGAAACGTTGCAGGAAATATGGCCTCTCAGCATGGATGGCTGTGGTGGCTCATTCCCAACAACACCGCCTGGGAGAATTTGCATCAGCAGAACATTCCTGACATGTTTGAATCTTGAATGTGAAGCCTTGCATCACTTCAGGTAGGAATGAAGAGAACATGTCTTCACTGGCCAAAACCAGTCTCTGGAGGCTAAATGACCGTTTCTGTCCAGGTTCATCGGACTTCTGGCAATAGTAAGTAAACATAATCTCATTCAGGAATATGTCTGTCTGCTTTTGTTTTTATTTGTATGGACACGTCTTCCTATAAATGTGACTTAACCTTTTTCTCCTAACAAGGTTTGTTTCTGAGGTTCCTGGTCTGAAATTACATGTCTGATCTAAAATAGGTTTATCTCAGCAACTAGCAGCTTTATGTGAATCTGGTATGAAAATAAAGGAAACGCATGTGAGATTCCCATTAGTGTAAAATTAACTGTAATTATCAGAGCAGAGTAAACTAGAAAAAAAACAGCTGAAATGTTAAACATTAAAGAAAATTATTAAATCAAGTAAAAATTAGAAGAAGATGGTAAAACAGAATAAGAAGAGAAAGAGGAGGTACTGAAAATAAGAATATTGGCTGAAGAGCTGCCTGTATACCTCCTGTAATAATGGTTTCAGGATCATTCAGGAACTTTTAGGAACACTCAGGATCAGTCAGGATCATTCATGAACATTCGGGAACTTTTGGGATCAGTCAGGATCGTTCAGGAACATTCGGGAACTTTTGGGATCAGTCAGGATCATTCAGGAACATTCAGGATCATTCTGGAACTTTTAGGAACATTCATGATCAGTCAGGAACATTCAGAAACATTCAGGAACATTCTCGCTCCTGCTACATCTCGTTCTGTTTTCCAGGCTGCTCCCTGGTTTACTCCTGTTCTCCGCTCTATGAAGTCCAGAAATCGTCAGCTTGAAAGACTGTACAGGACATCTGGACTCACTGTTTCTTCACTGCTCGTGTTCCTCTCTGTAAGGACTGTCTCTGAGGCCAAATCTCAATACAACTCTGGACTTATCTGCTCTAGGCAACATCAAGACACTAACAGCAGCTCCCAACCTGCCCACCCGTGATCTTTTCCTTCAGTTTTTTATTAGAAACGGTTAATAAAAACATGCAGCACCTTGGCTCCACTGTCTCACCTCTCTGTCCCTTCTGATCCTCTCCCACGCTGTCAACCACTCTCTTCGTCCCTCAGCCAGCTCCGATATCGTCACTAAGTCCAAGCGTACCTGCCAACGGGATCCCCTCCCCACAGTCCTGGTTGAATCCCGCCTCCCCTGTCTGCTTCCCCTCCCATCAGCCATCATCCACTCCTGTCTGTCCTCTGGATCTGTCCCTGCCCTTTTAAAATCTGCTGCCATCAGCCCCATACTGAAAAAAACCTTGGTCAGACCCAAATGATTTCAATAACCTTAAATGCCCCATTTCCGTTCATATCAGAAAATTTTGGAAAAGACCGTTGCCTCTCACTCCACTCCCACCTCCCCCATGACAACCTGTATGAACTCCACTCTGGTTTCTGTCCCATAAAACACTGAAACAGCCCTCATAAATCAGTCACCTCCTCATGACTGCTGATTCTGGTTGAATCTCCATCTCCATCCTTCTCGATCTGAGTGCAACCTTCGGCACCATGTCTCACCCCATTCTCCTCAGTAGTCTCTGACTCTCCCACCCTCCTCCCTCATCCTAACCCTAACCCTAACCTCACCAAAATTGAATCAAATCCTGGTTCACTTCAAATTTCCTCAGACTTAACGGTAGTAAACTGAACTCCTCCTGAAGACCAAAGCTTCCCTCTCCGGAGCTGCCAGTTGTTCCCTCACCATCGACAGCGCCACAGTTGCCCCTCCTCTCAGGTTAGAGGTCTGGGCGTCATCCTCGGCAGCTCACTTTCTGTCAAAGCTAACATCAGTAACATAACCCAGCATATTTGCATTTACGCAACATTAATCCCCTCTGTCCCTTTCTCATCCCTCAACCTCCACCATCCTGGTCCACCGCCTCGTCACCTGCCCCCTTCATTGTTGTATTTCTCTCCATAAACTCCATCTGGTCCAGAACTCAGCGGCCCGCATCATCACCAGAACCCTCTCGTTTCACCACATCACCCCTGTCAGCACCCCTGCAGCAGCTCCATTAGCTCCTGGTTAGATTTAGAATCATCTTCAAAGATTTTTTCATTAATGGTAAAACAAAGAGGAAAAAAACATACATTTGACTCGGACAACAGATTTGTTCTGTTCATGTTTCCCAAATAAGCTCCAATGTGTTTTACAGTCTCATCAGCTGAGTTTAAGAAGTTCTACGCTTGTTTTTTTGTTGTTTTTTTTAACTTTTGCATGTCAAGGTGACAGAAACAGAAGCTGAGTCAGAGCCTTCACTGGGATGACTGGGAGGTGTGAACTCATTTGGTTCATACCAGTTTAAATGTTCTTTATGCAAATAACCTGCTCATTCTGCTGTTCCATGTGGAGAAATTCCTTTACCACTCCTCCGACTGCTCCCACTCGTCCCACTTCTCCCACTGCTCTCACTCCTGCCACTGCTCCCACTGCTCGCAGTCCTGCCACTCCTCCCACTGATCCCAGTCCTGCCACTCCTCCCACTGATCCCAGTCCTGCCACTCCTCCCACTGATCCCAGTCCTCCCGCTGCTCCCACTGTTCCAAGTCCTCCCGCTGCTCCCACTGCTTCCACTCCTCCCGCTGCTTCCACTGCTTCCACTCCTCCCACTGCTTCCACTCCTCCCACTGATCCCAGTCCTGCCACTCCTCCCACTGATCCCAGTCCTGCCACTCTTCCCACTGCTCCCACTGTTCCGAGTCTTGCCACTGCTCCCACTCCTCCCATTACTCCCACTGCTCCTTTTCCTCCCACTGCTCTCAGTCTTGCCACTGCTCCCACTGCTCTCAGTCCTGCCACTCCTCCCACTCCTCCCACTGCTCTTACTTCTCCCAGTAGTCCCACTCCTCCCAATGCTCTCACTCCTCCCACTCCTCCCAATGCTCTCACTCCTCCCACTGCTCCCACTCCTCCCAATGCTCTCAGTCCTGACACTGCTCCCACTCCTCCCAATGCTCTCACTCCTCCCACTCCTCCCAATGCTCTCACTCCTCCCACTGCTCTCACTCCTCCCACTGCTCCCAGTCCTGCCACTCCCCTCACTCCTCCCACTCCTCTCACTGCTCCCAGTCCTGCCACTCCCCTCACTCCTCCCACTCCTCTCACTGCTCCCACTCCTCCTACTGAGAGAGTGATAGCCTAGTGGTTACAGTGGTGCCACTACTCCCACCGCTCCCACTGCTCCAACTCCTCCCACTCCTCCCACTGCTCCTACTCCTCCCAGTGCTCTCAGTCCTGCCACTGCTCCCACTCCTCCCACTGCTCTCAGTCCTGCCACTGCTCCCACTGCTCCTAGTCCTGCCACTCCTCCTACTCCTCCCACTAGTCCCACTGCTCCCACTGCTCCTACTCCTCCCACTCCTCCCACTGCTCTCAGTCCTGCCACTGCTCCCACTGCTCCTAGTCCTGCCACTCCTCCTACTCCTCCCACTAGTCCCACTGCTCCCACTGCTCCTACTCCTCTCACTCCTCCCACTGCTCCCACTCCTCCTACTGAGAGAGTGGTAGCCTAGTGGTTACAGTGGTTCGAGTCCTGTCACTGTGGGCCCCTGAGCAAAGCCCTTGACTCCCCGGGCACTGGGATAGCAGTGTAGTAGGAGTAGGATACCACTGCTCCTAGTGATGGGTTAAAAGCAGAGGTCCAATTTCGGGGTGTATCGTGAGATACATACTGACAAAAATGACAATTTAATCTTTAATCTTTACTGCTCCTACTGCTCCCACTCCTCCCACTTCTGAGCCACACCTGGCTCATTCAAGACATGCAAAAGCCATGTTCATGAACTTTAGAAGCCTGCTGGCCCACATGGAACTTGTCACTGCCCTAACTGAGACCTGAGTGTGGACAGTGGCCCAGCTGAGGCCCAGACCTGCTGTCTGTGAGGTCAGGTGATGACCTGAACCCTGTGTCTGTGTGGGTTGTCTCACAGGTCTGACTCTTCCATCACTGTGAAGATGAAGCTGAAAACAGTCCTGGAATCATGCAGCTTATGCTTTTATTTAAATATACCCCCTTCAGTTTTGGTCGTGTCAAAGCCACATTTACTGCTGCTAACTATGATGCAGTGTGAGAGCATCAGGAGAAATGTGAGATTTATAGTTTAAATAAGTAAATAAATAAAATAACAGAATATGAAGGTCTTCTTCTCAAGAACAATTTTCTGCTGATTTGAAGCCAGGGTCCTTACGCATGCACAGAGAGGCTCGCTGGGTGTCTGAGAAACAGAATTCGCTCCTCCCAGAATGAGGGAAGGGTGCTCGGTTTATGTAACAAACTGCTTGCGCCTTTGGATATGAACTTCTTCAGGTATTTACGATCAGACCAGTGGTAACAGTTGGACAGTGTGCCTTAATATCGCAGTGTTGTGTTAAGAAGTGTTTATATGAGGTTTGGGGTTCAGAGCGGGGCTACGGCCTCCCCCGCCCGTTTCCGCGGAGTGGTTCATTCCGTGCTCCGTCGCTGCTCTTGACATAAGAGAGTCTAAAACGGAGACTGCGGGACGTGTTCGTCCGCGGAGGAAGTAGCTGGGAGTAGAGCTGGAGTCTGCTGTAACTCCATCTAAATTCGAGATCATGACGCCAAACTCACACAGAGGGCCGGGAATGAAGCGCCCGAGCTGATATGTCGGAGAAAGAAGCCCGGAGTTCGCGGTTCACTTTCCATCTATTTCTTCCTCTGAAGCGAGAATTCAGACATAAGCCCTCCAAGCAGATGGGTTTATTACTGTATACATGAATTTATTCCTTTCTCGCGCCATAAATACTTCGGTTTGGTCATTTACACCATTCGATAGGCATTGTGTTATTGTAGAAAAGGGGAGTCTTTAAGAGAACCATGTACAACACTGTGTGGACGACGGAGAAAACCGGAGACGGAGACTGGCGGGACGTGACGATGCCCTACTGCACGGAGCTGATCTTCTACTTGGAGGTGGACCAGCCGCCAGGTGAGTCCTACCGCACGGAGCTGATCTTCTACCTGGAGGTGGACCAGCCGCCAGGTGAGTCCTACCGCACGGAGCTGATCTTCTACCTGGAGGTGGACCAGCCGCCAGGTGAGTCCTACCGCACGGAGCTGATCTTCTACCTGGAGGTGGACCAGCCGCCAGGTGAGTCCTACCGCACGGAGCTGATCTTCTACCTGGAGGTGGACCAGCCGCCAGGTGAGTCCTACCGCACAGAGCTGAACTTCTACCTGGATTTGGAAAAATGTTACTTTGTGCTGTAAAGTTAGACATTTTAACATGCAGATTAATGGAGATTGACTCGCTTTTGCTGCCAGCGCCTAGTGGTCAGTTGAGGTACTGTAAACAATCTTAGATGTTCCACATGAGACTCCACCTGGACTGTTGATGGTTGGCCCACTTGGTTTGAAGTCATAGACTGATGTTTATTTTTTCAACATGAAGGCAACTGAGTTTATAGCTGGGAGGGTCCTCCTAAAGGTGTGGAGGTTTAAGAACATTCTGGATATAAATCAATGTCAGGTCTGTACTTGAGTGGTTGGGGGGCAAACTGGGGAGCTACAGTCGACACGAACGCTACAGTTGACCGGCGTGCGAGCTACAGCCGACGGGCGTGCAATCTACAAATGGACGGATGGATGGAGTAATTGTTGGATGGATGGATGGATGGACGGACAAACGGACGGATGGAGTAATTGCTGCACAGACGAACGGATGGATGGAGTAACTCCTCTTTCCTTTTATTTCTACTTTCTCTTTTTCTCTCTCCAATGAGGTCTCTCCCCCCTTTCCTTCCTGGCTGTCCCCTGATTGGTTGAAGGTGATGAGGTTCTTTCTCGTCCTTTGGCCCGCCTCTCTGGCTGTGCTGCCTCCTGATTGGTTGGTTGGTTTGGGGGGGTCTGTTCAGGGATCAGCGGTGATGCAGTTGCTCTTTTAGGCTCAGCCTCAGATCACTTCTGCAGTCTGACGGAGAGTCAGAAGAGGAGGTGGTGATGGAGGTGCAGTGAGAGGGGGGAGGTGGAGCAGCTGAGAGACGAGTGGCAGCTAATGGAGGGAGCAATGGGGGAGTGCGGTAAGAGACGGAGGGCTGTTCTCCGTTCTGTATCTTTCTGATCAGCTTTTCTTCTATGCTTCCTGGGTCACTGATGGGTCCACCAGTGTTTGGTGCTTCAGAGTCCAGGTTCTCATGGGTCCACCAGTGTCTGGTTCTTAAGAATCCAGGTTCTGATGGGTCCACTGTGGTTTTGGGCCAGCCAGTAACAAAGTATTTCCATGGCGCTTATTCCACCCGAGAAGTAGAATCTGGTCAGAACTTTGAGCTCATAATTCTGTTTACCTTCTCCTCTGGTGAGGAGGTCTGGAAAAGTTTCCTGTCAAGTAAAGAAGTTCTGAAGCTGCAGTTTTACGGTATGTTTATACCTGCTGATCAGCGGTTCTGGTGTCTCTGCTGCTGTAAAACTTTATTGTGGAGGAAAACCTGAAGTCTTTCAATAAAAGGGCTTTTAAGTCACGTCACATTACCTGAAAACCAATTACACGGATCTCCAACTACCGGGGTTCCACTTCTGGCCCGGGGTGTATCTTCTGTTCCACAGAAGTTGTGGTCCAGTGGGCAGGTTCTGATCGAGGTTACACGTTCTAATCCAGTGGTCAGGTTCTGGTCCAGGTCACAGTTTTGGTCAAGGTTTCCGGTTCTGGTCCAGTGGTCAGGTTCTGGTCCAGGTCACAGTTTTGCCCGAGGTTACTTGGTTCCGCTACAGTTGTCATGTTCTGATCCAGGTCACAGTTTTAGTCTAGGTTTCAGGTTCTAGTCCAGTTGTCAGGTTCTGTTCCATTTCACAGTTTTGGTCGAGGTTTCCTGGTTCCGGTCCAGTTGTCGTGTTCTGGTCGAGGTTACAGGTTCCGGTCCAGTTGTCGTGTTCTGGTCGAGGTTTTAGGTTCTAATCCAGTAGTCGAGTTCTGGTCAAGGTTTCAGGTTCTGGTCGAGATTTCAGGTTGTGGTTCAGTTGTCAGATTCTGGTCGAGGTTTCAGGTTGTGGTCCAGTGGTCAGGTTCCGCTACAGTTGTCATGTTCTGATCCAGGTCACAGTTTTAGTCTAGGTTTCAGGTTCTAGTCCAGTTGTCAGGTTCTGTTCCATTTCACAGTTTTGGTCGAGGTTTCAGATTTTGGACCAGTTGCCAGGATCTGGTCAAGGTCACAGTTTTGGTCGAGGTTTCCTGGTTCCGGTCCAGTTGTTGTGTTCTGGTCGAGGTTACAGGTTCCGGTCCAGTTGTCGTGTTCTGGTCGAGGTTACAGGTTCCGGTCCAGTTGTCGTGTTCTGGTCGAGGTTACAGGTTCCGGTCCAGTTGTCGTGTTCTGGTCGAGGTTACAGGTTCCGGTCCAGTTGTCGTGTTCTGGTCGAGGTTTTAGGTTCTAATCCAGTAGTCGAGTTCTGGTCAAGGTTTCAGGTTCTGGTCGAGATTTCAGGTCGTGGTTCAGTTGTCAGATTCTGGTCGAGGTTTCAGGTTGTGGTCCAGTGGTCAGGTTCCGCTACAGTTGTCATGTTCTGATCCAGGTCACAGTTTTGGTCGAGGTTTCAGGTTCTAGTCCAGTTGTCAGGTTCTGTTCCATTTCACAGTTTTGGTCGAGGTTTCAGATTTTGGACCAGTTGCCAGGATCTGGTCCAGGTCACAGTTCTGGTCGAGGTTTCCTGGTTCTGGTCCAGTTGTCAGGTTCTGGTTGAGGTTTCAGGTTGTGGTCCATGTAACATTTTTGGTTGAGGTTTCAGGTTGTAGACAAATTGTCTGGTTCTGGTCCAGGTCACAGTTTTTCTTCGAGGTTTCCTGGTTCCGGTCCAGTTGTCATGTTCTGGTCAAGGTTTCAGGTTCTAGTCCAGTTGTCATGTTCTGGTCAAGGTTTCAGGTTCTAGTCCAGTTGTCAGGTTCTGGTAAAGGTTTCAGGTTCTAGTCCAGATGTCAGGTTCTGGTCAAGGTTTCAGGTTCTGGTCCAGTTGTCAGGTGCTGGTCCAGGTCACAGTTTTGGTCAAGGTTTTCTTGGTTCCGGTGCAGTTGTCAGGTTCTGTTCGAGGTTTCAGTTTCCGGTCCAGTTGTCAGGTTCTGGTCAAGGTCACAGTTTTGGTCGAGGTTTTAGGTTCTAATCCAGTTGTCAGGTTCTGGTCCAGTTGTCAGGTGCTGGTCCAGGTCACAGTTTTGGTCAAAGTTTCCTGGTTCCGGTGCAGTTGTCAGGTTCTGGTCGAGGTTTCAGGTTGTGGTCCATGTAACATTTTTGGTTGAGGTTTCAGGTTGTAGACAAATTGTCAGGTTCTGGTCCAGGTCACAGTTTTTCTTCGAGGTTTCCTGGTTCCGGTCCAGTTGTCGTGTTCTGGTCAAGGTTTCAGGTTCTAGTCCAGTTGTCGTGTTCTGGTCAAGGTTTCAGGTTCTAGTCCAGATGTCAGGTTCTGGTCAAGGTTTCAGGTTCTGGTCCAGTTGTCAGGTGCTGGTCCAGGTCACAGTTTTGGTCAAGGTTTCCTGGTTCCAGTGCAGTTGTCAGGTTCTGTTCGAGGTTTCAGTTTCCGGTCCAGTTGTCAGGTTCTGGTCAAGGTCACAGTTTTGGTCGAGGTTTCCTGGTTCCGGTCCAGTTGTCGTGTTCTGGTCGAGGTTTTAGGGTCCGGTCCAGTTGTCGTGTTCTGGTCGAGGTTTTAGGGTCCGGTCCAGTTGTCGTGTTCTGGTCGAGGTTTTGGGTTCTAATCCAGTTGTCAAGTTCTGGTCGAGGTGTCGGATTCTGGTCGAGGTTTCAGGTTGTGGACAAATTGTCAGGATCTGGTCCAGGTCACTGTTTTGTTCGAGGTTTCCTGGTTCCGGTCCAGTTGTCGTGTTCTGGTCAAGGTTTCAGGTTCTAGTGCAGTTGTCAGGTTCTGGTCCAGTTGTCAGGTGCTGGTCCATGTCACATTTTTGGTCAAAGTTTCCTGGTTCCGGTCCAGTTGTCAGGTTCTGGTCGAGGTTATAGGTTCCGGTGCAGTTGTCAGGTTCTGGTCGAGGTTTCAGGTTGTGGTCCATGTAACATTTTTGGTTGAGGTTTCAGGTTGTAGACAAATTGTCAGGTTCTGGTCCAGGTCACTGTTTTTCTTTGAGGTTTCCTGGTTCCGGTCCAGTTGTCGTGTTTTGGTCAAGGTTTCATGTTCTAGTCCAGTTGTCAGGTTCTAGTCCAGATGTCAGGTTCTGGTCAAGTTTTCAGGTTGTGGTCCATGTAACATTTTGGTTGAGGTTTCAGGTTGTGGACAAATTGTCAGGTTCTGGTCCAGGTCACAGTTTTGTTCAAGGTTTCCTGGTTCCGGTCCAGTTGCTGTGTTCTGGTCAAGGTTTCAGGTTTTAGTCCAGATGTCCGGTTCTGGTCAAGGTTTCAGGTTCTAGTCCAGATGTCCGGTTCTGGTCAAGGTTTCAGGTTCTGGTCCAGTTGTCAGGTGCTGGTCCAGGTCACAGTTTTGGTCGAAGTTTCCTGGTTCCGGTCCAGTTGTCATGTTCTGGTCCAGGTCTCCAGTGCTTGGTTATTGTTCTGTTGGTGTGATGACAGCAGGCAGTGATGTTGTGGACGTTGTGCAGCGCTGCTCCTTTGTCTGTGGTGGTGGTAAAGAGTGGGAGGGGGAGGGGGGGGGGGTCCTCTTTGTTCTGGGTTTTTCCCTGCAGCGCTGATGGACGACTGCAGTCCACAGACAATTTAACAGTTCTAGGTTCTGGACGACATGACACTATCTGTGTTCAGACATCTGAAAACACTGATCACAGCTATTGATCAAGATGATTGGCTCTGGCAGACTAATTCGTGTCAGCTGGAACTGCAGAGTGTGTGTGTGTGTTCTGTCCTGAGAGAGTAAAGTCTGAATGAAACGATCAGCATCAGCAAATCCATTGATCTACAGTCTCAAAGAGCTCTTCAGTCCTAACATGAGTACAACCCACCAGTGGAGGTCTTTTTTTTTTTTTTTTTCTTCAAATAAAATAAGAAAACAGTTAACATCAGCAACAGGACACAACAGGTTGGGACTTTATTTGCAAGATGAGTAGCTGGAGAGATGAGGAGCTACTCGGCCGACGAGCCGGGGACGCCATAAACCTGCGTGTGTCCGGAACCATGAAGGGTAGCCAATGTTTGAACAACTGGCCACAAAAATAACAAACCAGGGCTCTGCAAGAAGCAAAACCCAGACAAAAACACTCATCCCCATGTCTGACGGCGTACTTCATCCTGCTGATGTAGGGATCACACATCTTTCCTTCGCTCAACTCGCCGTCAGGCACGGGGTGTATTTATATAACCAAGCGCATTAAACACACATACACTATGCAGCGATAATAGTGGGATAATATCTAAAAACACCTAAAGGAAAGATGTGGTACGCCATCATGCTCGACGCTAGAAGCCGTGAGTCCGGCTGCCCCTCCAAATGACAATTTATGTAATACAGTCCTAACCACGAGGTTCAAAGTTAAACATTATTTACGCCATCCAGTTTTTTTAAAAATGAAGCTGTCCATTTTTTAGACAATGCTTTCAAAAGACGGCCAGAGCGCTTGTTGGCTTGAAGCTTGCTGACCACAGCCAAGGAGCCGGTGCCATCTTGTCGACACCTCACGTGACTCCGCTGCTAACGCAGCTGTGTTTAGGGACACAACGAGTTGACAGAGCTGAGAAGAAACAACCGTCACCGGTGCCAGAAGTAAACTAAGCTCTTACAGGAGCTGAGGGCCTTCACTGTGCTCCGCCCTCGTCGGCTGCTCTTCCTCGGTTGTCATTGGTCGCTGATAACACTTACCATCTCTTTTTTTCAGCTCTTCCTCCAAAGTCCCAGCAAGTGTCCTCAACTGGGGTAGGCGGGGCTAGGGAGGGGGGAGCAGTAGGCCTGCTGCAGGAGGCCGAGTGGTACTGGGGAGACATATCCAGGTAAGGCACTCGCCTGCTCATCTGTGGAGGTTCTAGAGCTATCCATGGTCTAGAACGGATGGTTGATGCCGTTTCCTCTCTGGTCTTTAGGGAGGAGGTGAATGATCAGCTCAGAGACACGCTGGATGGGACCTTCCTGGTCCGAGACGCCTCCACCAAGATGCAGGGCGACTACACGCTCACCCTGAGGTAAGGAGGCTGTGCCGAGGCCTCAGGGATGGACGCCGTCCTCTGACGGACGTTTTATGGTCCAAGTTTGAAGTGGAAACGGAAGGGCACAGCCTTTCACCTGCCTTTTTGCAAATCATCTAGCCCTTAAACTAAAATGAAGGAAAAGAACTCTTAATTTTTATATCCAAGTGTGTTCAGTGGTCCGTTCACACCGCGGTCGCTTCCTAAGCCACAGTCGCCGTGGTTGTTGATATCAGTAGTTAGGAATCTCATCATCAAGACCTTCTTCTTCTCATTTGTTCAGGAAAGGAGGCAACAACAAGCTGATAAAGATCTACCACCGAGACGGGAAGTACGGCTTCTCTGAGCCGCTGGCGTTCGGATCGGTGGTGGAGCTCATCAGCCACTATCGTCACGTGTCTCTGGCTCAGTACAACAGCAAGCTGGATGTCAGGCTCATGTACCCCATCTCCCGCTTTCACCAGGTCTGACTCCGCCCTCACACTTCCAGACTCACACCTGCTGCTTAAAGGGCTGGTACAGGGGCCACTAGTTACACTTTCCCCATGTGGACTTGTCCACTTTTTCTTGTTCAGGAGTTTGGTGAGAAACACAGTTCAGCTCAGCTCTCGAGGGATTCTGGGAACTGGAGACCGTTCGGTTGTAACCACAACTGTTGGAAAACTGTTGGAAAACCAGAACTGTTGATTTGGAGGCGCCTTTACAGTCGCTGCTCTAGCGCCACCTACAGACACACACACATCATTTGAGTGGTCAGAGGTACTTTATAAGGAGATTTTAAGTTTACAAAAGTAGACTTTCCAGTATACCGCAAGTGCTCTCTTCTATATACCGTACACCAAAGGAAGTGCCTGCTTAGTTAATAAATAGTTATTAATAGTTGTCTCAAGGCAGTTATTAACAAGGTGAATAAATTATCAAAAGGAATAAATCAATACGGGGCACCACCTGAATATCATGAACAAACTATGATGATCACTGAAATAACCTGAAACTGACAAAGTAGTAAAGGGCCTGTCGCACCTTAGCGATGCAGGCAGCGTATGGCGGCGTATGAAAGCGTTGGTTAAAATACATCCAATAAGTTATGGGAGGTTTTGATTACATTAATGGTACAGTAATTCTTACTTAAACACACTTTATTTTATTTTACACACTTTATTTTATTTTATTTTACTGCTTGTCATATAAGATGACTGTACACGTCACAAGAGAAGACATCTTGCACCTGCATGGACCATCCTTCCCAAGGACTGTCTGTGCAGATAAGCAGACGCATCTCCACTTCCCTTGGCCTGCTTATCTTCATGTGATTAGGGACCTCCTTATTTTTAATAAAAAGAAAGGAGGACGACAGAGACGAAATGTGGCTGTGAACGAACAGAGAAGTTCGTTCTCCTTGCAAGATAAATGAGAATACCTACTTTGTCTTTCTTCCTGTGTGTTTAATAAATGTTTAGGTCGTTTAAACCTGACATTTAACGGTACTATGAAGCACATTGGCATATCTTGTAGTACGACGAGGTCATGAAAGATTTTGCGCACACACAAACTTTCTCATGGTATGTCAGCGTACAGCCGATACGTGCCGCATACGGCGACCATAGTTTATGGCCATTGACTTTTGTTCACAGGAGTTTCTTGTGCGTTACTCATAAGTCAAATACATTGAGATAACTTCTCCATACCCAGAATTTATTTCTAACCAATGAGTCACGTGCTTTGAACCTTTTGTGTAGTCTATATTGAGCTCATCTCCGGCACACACTGACGTATGTAGATGTGATTTCAACGCATTCTGGACGACCTCAGAATTCACTAAACAGTTTCAACTTACAGCTACCATATACTGGCATATTGGCAGCACTCAGAGGAAGCCTTCGTTGGATCAGTCATCTGTGCCTCATCAAAATGTTCAGTCAAGTTTTTCATTCATAATGTATACACCCAAAATTGAAAAAAAAAAAACAACAACAAAAAAAAAACATTGAGGCGTATTCCTGCATTTTACAGACGTTTTGGGTCTCTATCCTGTTGAAGGACAGATGAACTGCGCCTGAGACCAAGCATTCTGACCCTGGGCAGAACATTTGTGTCCAGATGGTCTCTGGTCTTGAGGTTTTATTGTAGCTGCACAGATTGAAGAATGTCCCATACCAGACGCAGCAAAGCGGCACGGAGCAGAACCGAGCCTCCTCCATGTACTGCAGCAGATACAAGCTTCCGTCTTCTTTTATTTCTATAAAGATAGAGATGATGTGAAATGTCAAAATCACAAGTTTTGCCTCATCTGTCCAAAGTATGCATTTAGACAAATTCCAGTCTGGCTCTTTTCATTTTTTTCTTTTTTTCCCCTCCCCCTTCTATTAAATTTATTTATTTATTTATTTATTTATTTATTTTATTTTTTTTTTCCAAATAGGAATGGCAAAATCCAATTATTTATTGAGGATCATTTGAGGGAAGATGTGTGTGTCTCGAATTCAAGGATAAAATACATTTTTTCCATACTTGGTCCAAACTTTGTAGTTTGTCTTTTAATTGAAGCTGACAGTTGTTCCATTGAAAAGTAAGTTTTCCCAGAGGATGACATTGATGGAGTTTTTGGTTTTCCAGTTCATGAGGATTGTTTTCTTGGCGATGATTAGGGCAATAGAAAGGATTCTGTTGGAACTGTTATCCAGATATAGAGTAGTAAAATCTCCCAGGAGGCAGAGTGAGGGTAACAGCGGGATGCAGCCATCAAGACGTTGGGAGAGGGTGTCAATGATACTGTGCCAGAATATTTTGACTGGGTCACAATCCCAGATAGCAGCAAGTATGTGTCCGTCACATTTTGTGTACACTGTGTACAAATTTTTGTATCTTTAAAGCCCATTTTTAACATTCTTTCCCCTGTATAGTGAACTCTGTGAATTACTTTATATTGTATTAGTTGTAGATTCACTTTAGCGGTGGACATAAATATGTTTTTACAGATTTGGGTCCAGAAGTCAGCATTGTAGGTAACCTCTAAATCTTTTTCCCATGTAATTGATGGGATGGATATTGTTGGCTTATTTGTTGCAATTAACTTATAGATTTTGGATTAAATTTTCTGTTGACTAGTAATTTGGGTTAATTCTAATACCAGTGGTGGAAGGTTAAGGTTGAGTATTTTACTATTAAGTTTTGTTTGAACAATAGATTTAATTTGAAGATATTCTAGAAATAGATTTCCTCCAATGTTATACTTCTGTACGAGGTGAGAGAAAGAAACCAGGGTGTTGTTTTCATAGATATCTTTAAGATGCGTGATGCCCTTAGTGATCCATGATGACAGATTTAATGGTTTCCTGTTCATCAAAAAATCGGGATTATTCCAAATAGGAGTGTATGTACTTGGTTATACCGTGGTATTAGTCATTTGGTAAAAGTCCCACCAGGCCGTCAGAGTTGAGGCAATGATTGGGTTTTTGAAGCAGGGGTGTCTGGTAATAGTGCGGCTTATAAATGGCAAATCAGAGATATTGATTTCTTTACAAAATAATTGTTCTAGCCCTATCCAAGAGCAATCCGATTGATTTGGTTTGATCCATTTATAAACATACTGGAGTTTATTTGCAAGATAGTAATGCTGGAAGTTTGGGGCCTCCAGACCACCATTTAATTTATTTTTTTGTAACGTCGATAGTTTAATTCTGGCCTTTTTACTTTTCCAATAATAATGTGTAATTATTGAATCTAAAGATTTGAACTAGGGGGTTGGAGGCTTGCTGGGAATCATTGAGAAGAGATAATTTACTATAGGAAGTATGGTCATTTTAACTGTACTAATTCTACCAATAAGATTTATTGGTAAATTCATCCAACGTTTTAGGTTTTCTTCTATCGTTTTCAAGAGTGGATTATAATTAAGGCCAATTAACTCTGACAGCTTAGGGGGAATGTTAATTCCCAGGTATTTTATGTTGCCGGTGGTGATTGAGAATGGTCCAGTGACAGTTGCCACATCCCAGCTGTTAGAGTTCAGTGGTAGTATGGTGGATTTAGACCAGTTAATAGTATAGTCAGAGATCTCAGAGAAGTGATTAATAAGGTTAACAGCATGGGGAATTGATGATGATGGGTTTTGTAGATATAAAAGAATGTCATCCGCATATAAGCTAATCTTATGGGTTGTATCTCCAGTTCCGATTCCTGAAATTGTGCTGTCTTGTCGTATGGCTGCTGCCAGAGGTTCTATAAAGATGGCAAATAGGGATGGAGAGAGTGGACGTCCTTGCCTTGTACCCCTGTGTAGAGTGAACCGCTGTGATATTAATCCATTTGTGGTGACTGTTGCCATCGGTGATGTGTAAAGAATCTTAATCCAATGAATAAATGATTCACCAAAGCCGAATTTTTTAAGTGTTTGGAATAAAAATTCCCAATTAACTTTATCAAATGCTTTTTCTGCATCCAATGAGAAAATGGCTGTTGGTGTATCTGTTTGTGATGAGTAGTGTATCAGATTAAATAGTCTGCGGAGGTTATTGGCGGAGTGTCTTCCTTTAATGAAGCCTGTTTGGTCTGGGTGGATGATAAGTGGAGTTACTGTTTCAATTCGTAGCACTTTACTGATAATTTTAGTGTCTGAATTAATGAGGGATAACGGGCGGTAGCTTGCTGGAAGAGTGGGATCTTTTCCAGGTTTTAATATTAAAGTAATCATCGCTGTATTCATCTCCATGGAGAGCTTAGATTTTTCCTTAATTTCTGCTATTAATCTTGTAAATATGGGTGCTAGAATGTTCCAAAAGTGTTTATAAAATTCTGCCGGGAACCCGTCTGGACCCAGTGATTTGTTATTAGGCATTAGTTGAAGGAGCTTTATGGATCTCTGTTGGAGTTAGAGGTCCATCAAGTTCTCCAGCCTGATCTTCTGTAAGGTTTGGTAGGTTGATATTGTTGAGAAATTTGTTAATCTCTCATATGTCTGATTTGTTTGTAGATGAATACAGCTTGTGGCCCTGGATAGACTGGCGACCTGTCCAGGGTGTACTCCTGCCTTTCGCCTGATATGCGTCGGGATAGGCTCCGACAGACCCCCGTGACCCGGAAACGGATACAGCGGGTATTGATAATGGATGGATGGATGAATACAGCTTTCTATAGAAATTCATAAATTCATCGTTGATTTCTTTAGGGTCTTGAACGATGTCTCCTGTTGAGTTACAACTGTGGAGATTGTGGATTTTTCCTTGTTTTTCTTGATCTGACTGGCCAGATATTTGCCCGATTTATTACTGAATTCAAATTGTTCATGTCTTGAGTCTTTGGATGAGGAATCTACTTTTTTTATTTAGGTATTCATTCAACTGCAGTTTATATTTTTGCAGTTCAGAATGATTTTGAGGAGTTGGGTTATTAGCGTTATGAATTTCTAATTCTTTAATCTTCTTTTCCAGGTTTCTTTGTTCATGCTCTTCCTTCTTTTTCTTATGGGAGGAATATGAAATGATCTATCCTCTCAGCACAGCTTTGCCCGTTTCCCAGAGGAGTGATGGGGATATTTCTGGTGAATCATTTATTTCAAGGAAGGAGGTCCAGTTTCTCTTGATGTAGTCGTCAAAGTCAGGATCTTCAAGCAGCGATGTGTTAAATCGCCACCTGTTGCTGGTTTTAACAGATGTACTTTTATTCCAGGTCAGAGTGATCGGAGGATGATCACTAATAACGATGGGATGTATCACAATATTACTCACTTTGGAAATAAGAGAATTACTAATAAGATAATAGTTGATTCGTGAGTAAGATTGATGGACTTGTGAGAAGTAAGAGAATTCTTTATCGTTGGGGTGTTCCAGCCTCCAACCATCTCCAAGACCACAGTCTGCCATGAACTGTTTGATTGTTTCTGAAGATTGGTAGTTATATGTTTTACTACAGTTGTTAGATTTATCTAATGCCGGATTAAGAACGGTATTAAAATCTCCACCTATGATTATTGGTGAGTCGGAGAAATTAGAAATAGCTGTAAAGAAAGACTGAAAAAACGATGAGTCGTCTTTGTTTGGGCCATAAATACTGGCTATTGTTATTGGATTGTTGTCAATTGTAATATTAATAATTACGAATCGCCCCTCAGGATCTTCAACCGTGTCATTATGAGTAAAGAAAATCTTTTTGTGAATTAAAATTGCTACTCCTCTTTGCCTTGAATTAAAATCAGCAGTATATATGTGATTAAACTGTGGAGTCATTAATTTCTGCAAGTCTGATTTTGACGTATGTGTTTCTTCTAACAGACATATGTCAGCCTGCAATTTATTTATATAGTCGAATATTTTTGTTCTTTTTATGTTTGATTTAATTCCGCGGATGTTCCAGCTGGCAGCACGGTGGCTTAGTGGTCAGCACTGTTGCCTCACAGCAAGAAGGTTCCTGGTTCGGTTCCCGGCCTGGTGGGTCTTTCTGTGTGGAGTTTGCATGTTCTCCCCGTGCTTGCGTGGGTTCCCTCCGGGTACTCCGGCTTCCTCCCACAGTCCAAAAACATGCAGGGTAGGTTAATTGATCATTCTGAAATTCTCCCTACGTGTGAATGTGAGTGTGATTGGTTGTTTGTATGTGGCCCTGGATAGACTGGCGACCTGTCCAGGTGGACCCCTGCCTTTCGCCTGATATGCGTCGGGATAGGCTCCGACAGACCCCCGTGACCCGGAAACGGATTAAGCGGGTATAGATAATGGATGGATGGATGGATGTTCCAGCTTACAAAATTTACTGAGTTCATATTGTTGGTGTTTTATTGTCTACTTCCTGTTTGAATATTGGAGCTGCATGGAAAAGCCTGAGAATCCGCTTGTGTGAACATTTAATCAGATATTCAGAACAGATTGTGTGTGATGGATGTTTTCCTTCCCCTTTTCTTAACTTGAAGAAAACTATAAGTGAAAGGAACAGAGAAAAGATGTGAAGTAAGGAAAACAGAAAGACATAAAGACAGAAGATACAACAAAACAATTAAACAAACATACCAAAGCGACAGTATATACATTTTCAATTTGGAGACCAAGGTGCATATTTATGAGTGCAGATAGTTTGTGTAGCCAATGATGATGAGTTATTGGCTGTTTAGAAGAGCCAGGGAGTGATGTTCTGGTCACGAAACATCTGACCGTTAATGTACAGTTTGTCCACCGTGACTACTGCCTTTTTCCCTTCTTTAATGAACTGCTTCCTGATCTGGAACAGAACCTTCCTTCTGTTCAGGATCTCCCGTGGGAACTGATCATTCATGCCGTAGTCGGTCCCTCTCAGGTTCCTCCCCTGGCGTTGCACCTGCTGTTTTTGTTTAAAGTGTTCGAATTTGGCTACGATCGGACGTGGACGTTTTTTTTCCGGGTTTTTACGCCCGATACGATGGACTCTGTGAAACGAAATGTCTTTCACCGTGTCGGCTAGGATTTTTAGTTGTTTTATCATGAATTCTTTAATCAGCTGCTCAGGATTGTCGTCTCTTGTTTGCTCCGGGATTCTAGAAAACACCAGATTGTCCCTCATGCTGCGCGATTGTAAGTCGAGCATCGCTTCTTTTATTTCTTTATTTTCTCTCGTAACGACCGCCAGCTGGGATGACATCGATGTCACGGATTCTCGGAGGGAAATGTTTTCTGTAGTCAGCGCAGCGATTTGGTTTTGGCTGAATTCCAGACTTTCGCGTAGCTGCTGGAATTCTTTATGCAGTAACTCAACAAGCGCCATCCTAGTGTCCAGTCCGGACAGTTTTTCATTAATAGAGACGAGAATGTCACTCACCTCTGAGCTGGATGAGTGTCTCGGAGAGCTGTGTGTAGATTCGGACTGTCTGGTTCTCTTACTTGGCGTGGGCTTGACTTTCTCCATATCGCTCGCTGTCTTGGCGTCCTCCGCGGCACAAAACGTGTTGTAGAACGCGTCGATAAAGTTTTCGAGTTCTTCCAGGGTGAAAGAATCCAGTATCCGCTCGGATATTTTTAGTGAAATTGTATTCTCAAAGAAGACACTTGTTAAACTTGTTTAGGTGTTTAAATCTAGCAGTAACCGGCTACCATGTTTGATGTCGCACCTGGTCTCCTTTGGTCTCGCGATCACAGGCTCATCTCCTGTCTCCTGTCTCTGTCTACAGTCCAGTCTGGCTCTTTTCGATGATTTGCTCTCAACTGTGGATTCCTTCTCAGTTGTCCACTTTGGTTTAATACATTTCAGGGACCATTGTTGGTTTTTCATTGGATTTTTCAAAGGAGGGCATCTACTAATGTGTCCTGGTCAGTATTGGTGTCTTGTGTTTCTGTAAATGTTTGACTTTGTTTCATCATTGATCTCTCAGGACCAGCTGGTGAAAGAGGACAACGTCGAGGCCGTTGGCAAGAAGCTTCAGGAATACCACAGCCAGTATCAGGAGAAAAGCAGAGAGTATGACAGACTGTACGATGAGTACACCAGCACATCACAGGTATGGCTGAAGTTGCATAATTATTTGTGATTTTAAATATCTGCATGGGTCAGCATACCCAGATGATAAACATTCAGGCGTGTCTGCAGCCAGCTCTGTGTATCACACTGCTTCTTGGGTCTAAGAAGTGGCAACGTTTGGTCGTTATGTTTTCATGGCTGAAAATTTTATTTTACTCTGTTTATTACATTTTTTTTGTTGAATCTCACGAGACAAAGTCTGCTAAATCTTTATTTGTTTGCACAAACTTGGCAAATCAAGTCGATTTTGAGTAAAAGCTGAATCTGGGGGGGGGGGTTCTCATATGAACCATCCGAACCAGAGACATTTACATCCTGTTACTATATCACACCCATGTAGAGGTTTAATCTGAATTGCTACGACCAAGGCGTAAGATTTAAAAAAAAAAAAAAAAAAAAAAAAAATAAAAAATAAATAAATAAATAAAAAGCCAGTAGTAGAATGTTGACACGTTTCTTCTTTTCTTTATTCTTTTGGTGTATTCCTCTATTTTGTCTCATTGTATGCTGCAGGCCGTTTGCGAACAATATAAAGCAACAGATTGATGTCTGATTAGGTGTGTGGTACCCACTAACCCTCATCGGTTATATCCACCCGTACCCACTAACCCTCATCGGTTATATCCACCCGTACCCACTAACCCTCATCGGTCATCTCCACCCGTACCCACTAACCCTCATCGGTCATCTCCACCCGTACCCACTAACCCTCATCGGTCATTTCCACCCGTACCCACTAACCCTCATCGGTCATTTCCACCCGTACCCACTAACCCTCATCGGCCATATCCACCCGTACCCACGTACGTCTGCTTTGCTCTGCTCGACTGGGCTGGCGAGAGAGTGTCGTCTCTGAGTCTCAAGAGCAACTTCTTCAAACCTCCTTCAAACTAAACTTTGGTACAGCGAAAATGGAAAACAGGCCTACTGTGGTGCAACGAGGAGGTCCAAATGTTTTTCTGCCCCTTGTGGCTGATGACCGCATTCAGGGGGAGCTTGATGGGGCAACGCATTTCAGGCGGGCTTGCCATGAAGGCCCCACCCATATTGAGGTGGTCCAGAACTTTAACGGAAAAGAACTGGGATCCTGGAGAGTAGAGTCGAAAACTGTGTTGTGGAAACGTGGCCGTGTATAGGGTTGTGAATGAAAGGGCAGCTCGACTTGTCGTCGTCCTTTTTCCAACAAAACTGCTTAAATCTCCAAGATAGAATGTGAATCGTCTCCAAAAAACAAAAGAAGTTAAGCAGGCTTGTTTGACGCATCTGACAGTCACCACGGTGAAGACCGAGTCTCCACTGGCGTCTCAGATCCTGAGCTCTACAATGTCTGGGAGACTGTCGATTAGTCCCCAAACCAGTGGTGTGCCAGTCCAGATGATCCAGCTGTCGGCGTATAAGCACGTTTACAGGCTTTAAAATCACTTAAAATAAACTCACGAGGGTTTTTTTGTTTTTGTGTCTGGTAAGTTCTTCCAGATGACGTCTAGAGGTGGAAATCATCGCCTCGGTGCTTCTTTTACAGACGGAAATCTCAGCAGTGAACTTTGTACCACAACACCAGAACTCAGTAAAACCAAAGCAGATGACCGTCCAGACATTTTTCTCCGGGACTTTTAGCCATTAGTTTTGTTCCTGAACACGTCACATGTACGACTTGACCCGATGATGTGTGGGAACGGACGTCTGTATGAAATGTGATGTTAAAATTAATTGATTGAGTCAGGGAAAGAAGTCTTTACAGAGTCAATAGGACCATCCGTCACTATGACGTTTCTGCTTAGATAAAGTAGTTTGGTGTCTAGAGAAGCTCTAAAATCTCTTTTCTGAGCCCTCACCTTCCCGTTCTTCCCCCTCAGGAGATCCAGATGAAGCAGACGGCCATCGAAGCCTTCAACGAAACCGTCAAAATCTTTGAGGAGCAATGCCGCAAGCAGGAACACTACAGCAAGGACCACACTGACCATTTCCACAACGACGGCAGCAACGAGAAAATTGAGAGGATCGCTAAAAACTATGAGAAGCTAAAGTCTCGGCTCGGTGAGATCCACGACAGCACGGAGCGTCTGGAGGAGGACCTGAAGACCCAGGCCTCGGACAACCGCGAGATGGACAAGAAGATGAACAGTCTGAAGCCCGACCTCATCCAGCTCCGCAAGATCAGGGACCAGTACCTGGTGTAAGTCTGGAAGCCGTTCAGATCTGTTTATGCTTAAATGAAGCGCCACTCGCGTTAACTCACTCCGTAGGAATGCTCCACCTAGTTTGCTGACAAGTGACCGACGACGTTGGCGGACGACTTCTGTCATGTTACTTACAGTCCGGCGTGGCTGGTTGCGGGTTGGTCCGGAAGGATCCGAAGATAAAGCTCAGATAAGAGCAGGGCAGCCGGTGCTAGCCCGGCAGTCGTATCCGACGACGTTTGAGACGCGAGGTCCGGTCGTAAACGTTCCGGCTCCCCGGGTCTTTCAGCATGATTTAGCTGAAGGTGCCAGGAGCCACAAAGGAATATTATAGGAATCTGCATGTTTCTCCCTCCACTTGACCACGGTTTATTGTTGCTTTAAACCATTACCAACTCGGATGGAACACACATTTCCGGCGTCGGAGGAGGAGTTTGTCTCGTTTCCTGAAAGCCATCTGCAGCTGAGGTTCCTCCCTCTTCCCCCTTGACTTCGAAACTCACCTCCTTCCACCTGATGGCTCCCTAAATACTCGGGAAGATTGCTCGTTTGACATTCGGCAAAGTTCCCTTCACGTCTGGAAAATGCAGCATTACATTATGTGGATCGATTGTAGCGTAAACTAACGCCTCACTGCCGTCATAACGCGTTTGGAGCAGATGGAGACAAGACTTGATGGGCCGAGTCAGTCATGTGGTGTGCATGACTGACTCGGTCCAACAAGTCTTGTTTCCATCTGCTCCAAACGCGAAGTTGGAAAACAATGCTATGAAATATAACGTTTAACTGTAAAATTTTATAAGTAATTGATTCCATCGCTCCCACTAAGGTGAAGCTCGTCTCCGGGAATAAGAAATGTTGTTGGAGAAACGCCCCAAAGGGAGCATCGAGCAGCTGGACTCCAGGATCACCCTGACATCTTCACGTCACTTTCTTTTTTTTTAAAATGTGTGGCGTCAACCACCTGAAATACAGACAAAATATCTGTTGGTTTTTTTTATAATTTTAAAGATGTTATATCAACTTATGTCATTAAAGAAACAACAACATTCCTTTAAGAAGTGTTAAAAGCTGAAATCCACAACGTGAAGGTGTGATGATGTCACCAACTAATAATCCATTATTGAGCTCGTTAGCAATTAATTTAGTCATTGATTTTTGACGAATATGTCGATTGTTCATTGCAGCTCTGCTCGGTGTCAGTCTGTTCTGGTTTGTGGAGAGCTGAGCAAAAGGGCAGGGCTGTCTGCTTATTGGTGCATCTACGTTCCTCCCTCAGCCAGGGTCAGGAACTGTGAGTAGTGACTGGAAGAATAAGGTCACGCACCGCACCGCAGGGTGGCCAGACTTTTCCCAGACCACATCCTAGAAGCATTAATTATGGTTTGCACTTCTTCTTTTTCAGATGGCTCACTCAAAAAGGCGTTCGGCAGAAACGGATTAACGACTGGCTGGGGATAAAGAATGAGAGCCCTGACAAGTGAGTCAGCTGCTGCACATTTCTTCTCTGAAGCGACAGTTGAAGTTGAGAAACTATCGAATCATTGCTCTGTAACTGTGTGCAGGAGCTGTTTTGTGAGCAAAGAAGAGGTTAACCTTCCTCACTACAACGAGAAGAACTGGTTCGTTGGAGATCTGAACCGGGGGCAGGCCGAGGAGCTCCTGCTCGGTAAGCCAGACGGAGCTTTTCTAATCCGAGAGAGCAGCAAGAAGGGCTGCTTCGCCTGCTCTGTGGTGTGAGTAACATCTGCTTCCATTGCGAAGGTTTTTGGCATGTCCGCATCTTCTTAACACATCATGTCCACATCCTGCTTATGTTCAGACTTCTCCCTAACAAACTGTTACCGTACAACATAAGCGATGTCATGTGAGCAGGGATTTCACAAATAGACCTCGTTGGGGGTTGGAGATACCAGCTGGATGATGCACATCCTCTTAATTTTCACCTTGTAGGTGGGAGAAACCACGAATCAGATCCTGAAAAGATTTCCCTCCTCCAAATCGCTGATTTACATCAACATTTCCACACAATTCTTCCACTTCCACTACCACTTAGGAAATTTGAAAATCATTTGAGATTAGACGTGTCAGAATGGGTTGAGGTTCTGCTGAGATGTGTTGATCTAACTGCAGTTTTGTGTTTCCTCAGTGTGGACGGTGAGGTGAAGCACTGCATCATCTACAGCACGCCACAAGGCTTCGGTTTTGCTGAACCTTACAACCTGTACAGCAGCCTGAAGGAGCTGGTGCTACATTACCAGCAGACGTCTCTAGTGCAGCACAACGACGTCCTGAACATCTGCCTCGCCCACCCGGTCTACACACAGATAACCTCTGGACGCAGATGAGCCCCGCCCCCACATAGACAAGGGGGGGGCTGAGGCTCATCTACAGACAGCCCTGTCTGTTGGACAGAAAGAGTTGCTGCAACAGCCGTCGGCAGTATGAAGTTTTATACTTTTACAGGAACTCATTAAGAGGGTATTCTTTCTAAAGACTGCTTGATTTGCACAAGGACGTTTTAGAAGGTTGTGAATGGGAAAAAAGACAGAGGAGGAGGCATTCCAGGTTCAGGTGGATCCCGCTGGTGGACAACTTCAGAAGCCACAGATGTTCTCATTTCTGTTTACTCCCAGACCAAGTCCTCTGTCTGGTCTCTGAAGCAAAACGTAAAATAATGTAGCACAACGACAGACATGTCACAGAGATGCCACTGAGGGATCCTGGTGGCACCAGCACAGCGCTAGTTTGTTTTTTTCATACAAATGGAAGTCGACTTCAGTGGGTTTCTATTTGTCTGTGAAAGGGGACGTCCCGGATCAGAATTAAAGTTTCTGTGGTTTCTTTGTTTGTGAAGCTGGGCCTCAGGTCTATTAGTGATGTCAGCACTTAGGAGACGGAGTCAGGCCACAACCAGCTGAGGGCAGCTCAAACAAAGAAGAGATCTGAGCACACCTGTCTGTAACCGCACCACCTGTCTGTAAACGCACCTGTCCACCAGCCACACCTGTCTGTAAACGCACCTGTCCACCAGCCACACCTGTCTGTAAACGCCACACCTGTCTGTAAACGCCACACCTGTCTGTAAACGCCACACCTGTCCACCGGCCGCACCTGTCCACCGGCCGCACCTGTCTGTAAACGCACCACCTGTCCACCGGCCGCACCTGTCTGTAAACGCACCACCTGTCCACCGGCCGCACCTGTCTGTAAACGCACCACCTGTACACCGGCCGCACCTGTCTGTAAACGCACCACCTGTACACCGGCCGCACCTGTCTGTAAACGCACCACCTGTACACCGGCCGCACCTGTCTGTAAACGCACCACCTGTACACCGGCCGCACCTGTCTGTAAACGCACCACCTGTACACCGGCCGCACCTGTCTGTAAACGCACCACCTGTACACCGGCCGCACCTGTCTGTAAACGCACCACCTGTACACCGGCCGCATGTGTTCCTAAATGCACCGGTCCCCAATAAGCTCTTCGGTTGATCTGAACATTCTGAATCATTTACATTCCCTGCCATGTCAGAATAATCATCAATCAGTATTTGGTTTGTTTAAATACATATTAACTCGCGCTGTCCACTCGACAGACTCCTGTGGTCTACATAAAGTTTGCAGTCATTGACACTCAGGCGTTTTCAGGTTTACCATAGAAACTACCACACAGATAAACCAGCTGTTTAAAAGTCTTTAAAAACCAAATCAGGGATCGTCCACTTTAATTCACGGTTGTGAAGTTACACACCCCCCTTTTTGTTTTAGGGTCTAAACTTCTTAGTCAAGGCACGATGACATCAGTCTCAATATAACTTTTTGAAACTAAAACTTTTATGTATCATTTGTTCAATTTTTTTAAATTCCTAACTTTGAAAAAAAGTTTCTGTAGGAAAATCAAAAAATAAATTTCTAATAATCTGTTACTTTAAATTGGAAGCTCTTATAATCAATGTTTTTCTGCATCAAATGTCACCACCGGCCCACTTTATCATTTCTTAGTCATTTATTGACAGTTTTTACAGCTTCGTAGCATAGACAGCAGTCTGTCCTTCACTACTTTGATTTATTTTTTACATTTGCAGCCTTAAGTTACAGCGCACTCGTACAAATCTGTGACTGTGTGAATCTGTGAATTTTTGACTTGACTTTTACTGCATCGCTCACTGTTGAATGTCTTCATACAACTAGAAACGTTTGTTAAAGAAAGGTTTCATGATGTTTGGTCACAAGCGCAGAGCCACTCCTGGACATCAGGAGGCGTTGCTTCTCAGAGATTCTTTATAAATTTGCACACGTTCAGAGATGTCAGTAATATATATCCGTATGAAACGTTTATCAGAACCAGTTTTATGCTTGCTTTCAGTTTTAATTTTCTCTGAAATTTAGACCAAAGATTCAAGTTCTTATCTTTTAGATGTCAATAGGAGATCTCAGGTTAGTTGGTTCTATTTTCTAGTGTCTGAATTCATGGTCTCACTGAATTGAAAAGTTATAAGCTGTTTGTAGTATATCTGTTTAATCCTGGTTAGTTTTATATTAGAAACAAAAAAGGAATAACAAACGTCAACCTCACTTGTCTTCATGTCTTCAGGGGCTCCATACCAGCTATCTAAATGTTATGTAATTCTCAGAAGTTATTGCAAAAATCTCAAGAACCAAGAAATAGAAAAGAAAGAAAGAAATGTCACATTTTGTTTGAAATTGATTATTTTAATACTTTAAAGTATTAAACATGAGACACCTGTTAAATCCTGCTTTAGTGGAGTCGAGGGGCAGGTGATTTAAACCTGAGCTAAGAAACAAATCACTAATTTAAGTTTTAATTTATTTTTGGGTGTGTCAGAAAAACACTGACAAACTCTGGAATATATTCACCAAAAAAGGTCATGAAATTGTGCACTTTTTTTTAACCGGGACTGGAACCGGTTCTGGTCCTGGTGGGATCTGATGGGTTCAGTTTTTATTTTACAGTCATGCAGGTAAATTCACCTCAGAGAAACGCTGCAACTTGTACGGCAAGCCCAGAGGGACAGACGTTCAGGACTCTGTGTCTGCGTCTGTGAGGTTTCTGCAGGCTGATTCCCTCTTCAGCAGGCAGGACTTCCCTCTGGAGTTCCTGATGGGGGGGTGTGACTTCCTGTACAGGTGCTTTCAACCGCTGTTGTTTGTGAACAAGTTTCTTACCTGAATCCTAAAACAGTTCGAAAAGAAGAAGGAGATGGTGATCGGAACAAACCAAAACATCTTATATTTACCTTCAGAGACTGTTTTGAGTTTCCACTTCAGAAAGCAAATTTTTTTATAGAATAACTTCAGGAAACTGGTTTAGTTTCACCTCAGATAATAAAGGTAGAAAAAGTGCAGTCTCAGAAATGTTTAATAAAAAGCTGCTACCGCCTTTGTTTCCTCAGTGCTTCTGAGCAACTGTTGTCATGAGCCGTTTTATTGGTGAGTTTTGAAAATGTTTTCTCAGAGGAATTGCGCGCGCACACACACACACACACACACATACATACATACATACATATACATATATATATATATATATATATATATATATATATATATATATATATATATATATATATATATATATATACACATACATACACACACACACAAACTTGTATGACCCCCCTGCCCTCTATCTTTAAACCCTTTTGGACATCCATACAGACTCAGCATGCATATGTGGTACTCTTGACTGTTGTTTTTTTGTGTAGAAAGATAAAAGTGGTCAAAAAAGATTCCTTTGGAAAAAAGTTGTTCTTTGGCTGTTTATGATATATTCAGATACGAATTTGATAAAGCAAATGTCCAATCGGCACTTGCAGCAACCTGCAGCTCGCTGAGGAAGACCAGCAGGAAACCCAGATTTAGCTGCTCAAACTCTCCAAATGGTTCTGTTACTGCCATTGACAACATTTTACGGCATCCTGCACAGCCACAGGGGAATTCTGAACCTCCTCTCCAAAAACAAATATCTGTGACTTAGTCTGATTTCTGTACCATTTTTTCCAAAGTTTCTGTCCGTCAGGACACTTTTCTCGTATTGTTGACTGGTGTTATTTGTAAAGTGTCAGTTCATTTATGAGCGGAAATCGGACAAAATAAACTCATGGATTCCATTCTCATGCAGAAAAAAAATAAAGAAAATATTTTCTTCAAATAGACTTTATTGTCTTCATCAGAGGGATATAATGGAAGTGAAGCAGAGTGGAGGTGTAAGGTGGAAAAATTAAGTATTACAAACCTGATTAATATGCTGGTGCAAAGTTGTTGTATAGAAATGACAAATCCTGATCATCCTGTACCGATGGGTCTGGATCCAGACCTTGTGTGTGTGTGTTTGTGTGTGTGTGTGTGTTTCTGTGTGCGTTTCTGTGTGTGTGTGTGTGTTTCTGTGTGCGTTTCTGTGTGTGTGTGTGTGTGTGTGTTTCTGTGTGTGTGTGTGTTTCTGTGTGTGTGTTGTTGTGCATTTCGGTGTGTTTCTGTGTGTGTGTGTTTTTGTGTGTTGTTTCTTTGTGTGTGTGTGTATGTGTGTGTTTTTGTGTGTTTGTTTCTTTGTGTGTGTGTGTATGTGTGTATTTTTGTGTGTGTGTGGTTGTGTGTTTCTGTGGTTGTGTGGTTTTGTGTGTGTGTGTGTTTCTGTGGTTGTCTGGTTGTGTGTGTGTGTCTGTGTGTGTGTGTGGTTGTGTGTTTCTGTGTGTGTGTATTTCTGTGTGTGTGTTTCTGTGTATTTCTGTGTGTGTTTTTGTGTATTTCTGTGTGTATTTCTGTGTGTGTTTTTGTGTATTTCTGTGTGTGTTTCTGTGGTTGTGTGGTTGTGTGTGTGTGTGTTTCTGTGGTTGTGTGGTTGTGTGTGTGTGTGTTTCTGTGGTTGTGTGGTTGTGTGTGTGTGTGTTTCTGTGGTTGTGTGTGTGTGTGTGTGTTTCTGTGGTTGTGTGGTTGTGTGTGTGTTTCTGTGGTTGTGTGGTTGTGTGTGTGTGTGTGTTTCTGTGGTTGTGTGGTTGTGTGTGTGTTTCTGTGGTTGTGTGGTTGTGTGTGTGTGTGTGTTTCTGTGGTTTGTGTGTGTGTGTGTGTGTGTTTCTGTGGTTGTGTGTGTGTGTGTGTGTGTGTTTCTGTGGTTGTGTGGGTTGTGTGTGTGTGTGTGTGTTTTCTGTGGTTGTGTGTGTTTCTGTGGTTGTGTGTGTTTCTGTGGTTGTGTGTTGTGTGTGTGTGTGTTTCTGTGGTTGTGTGTGTGTGTGTGTGTGTTTTCTGTGGTTGTGTGGTTGTGTGTGTGTGGTTGTGTGTGTGTTTCTGTGTGTGTGTGTGTGTGTGTGTGTGGTTTGCTTGTGTGTTTCTGTGTGTGGTGTGTGGTTGTGTGTGTGTTGTGTGTGTGTGCGTTGTGTGTGTGGTGTGTGTGT